>CAVMJV010000058.1:1237500-1530508 GCA_963681835.1 Meloidogyne enterolobii | reverse complement strand
TGTGCATTACTGATTATTTTTCACAGTTTTTAGACTGTAAACATCAATAATATGAACGAAAATTCTAAATAAATCCTTATTTATGTGCATTACTGGTTATTTTTCACAGTTTTTAGACTATAAACATCAATAATATGAACGAAAATTCTAAATAAATCCTTATTTATGTGTATTACTGGTTATTTTTCACAGTTTTTAGACTGTAAACATCAATAATATGAACGAAAATTCTAAATAAATCCTTATTTATGTTATTACTGGTTATTTTTCACAGTTTTTAGACTGTAAACATCAATAATATGAACGAAAATTCTAAATAAATCCTTATTTATGTGCATTACTGGTTATTTTTCACAGTTTTTAGACTATAAACATCAATAATATGAACGAAAATTCTAAATAAATCCTTATTTATGTGCATTACTGGTTATTTTTCACAGTTTTTAGACTGTAAACATCAATAATATGAACGAAAATTCTAAATAAATCCTTATTTATGTGCATTACTGGTTATTTTTCACAGTTTTTAGACTGTAAACATCAATAATATGAACGAAAATTCTAAATAAATCCTTATTTATGTGTATTACTGGTTATTTTTCACAGTTTTTAGACTGTAAACATCAATAATATGAACGAAAATTCTAAATAAATCCTTATTTATGTGCATTACTGGTTATTTTTCACAGTTTTTAGACTATAAACATCAATAATATGAACGAAAATTCTAAATAAATCCTTATTTATGTGTATTACTGGTTATTTTTCACAGTTTTTAGACTGTAAACATCAATAATATGAACGAAAATTCTAAATAAATCCTTATTTATGTTATTACTGGTTATTTTTCACAGTTTTTAGACTGTAAACATCAATAATATGAACGAAAATTCTAAATAAATCCTTATTTATGTGCATTACTGGTTATTTTTCACAGTTTTTAGACTATAAACATCAATAATATGAACGAAAATTCTAAATAAATCCTTATTTATGTGCATTACTGGTTATTTTTCACAGTTTTTAGACTGTAAACATCAATAATATGAACGAAAATTCTAAATAAATCCTTATTTATGTGCATTACTGGTTATTTTTCACAGTTTTTAGACTGTAAACATTAATAATATGAACGAAAATTCTAAATAAATCCTTATTTATGTGCATTACTGGTTATTTTTCACAGTTTTTAGACTGTAAACATCAATAATATGAACGAAAATTCTAAATAAATCCTTATTTATGTTATTACTGGTTATTTTTCACAGTTTTTAGACTATAAACATCAATAATATGAAAGAAAATTCTAAATAAATCCTTATTTATGTGTATTACTGGTTATTTTTCACAGTTTTTAGACTGTAAACATCAATAATATGAACGAAAATTCTAAATAAATCCTTATTTATGTTATTACTGGTTATTTTTCACAGTTTTTAGACTGTAAACATCAATAATATGAACGAAAATTCTAAATAAATCCTTATTTATGTGCATTACTGGTTATTTTTCACAGTTTTTAGACTATAAACATCAATAATATGAACGAAAATTCTAAATAAATCCTTATTTATGTGCATTACTGGTTATTTTTCACAGTTTTTAGACTGTAAACATCAATAATATGAACGAAAATTCTAAATAAATACTTATTTATGTGCATTACTGGTTATTTTTCACAATTTTTAGACTATAAACATCAATAATATGAACGAAAATTCTAAATAAATCCTTATTTATGTGCATTACTGGTTATTTTTCACAGTTTTTAGACTGTAAACATCAATAATATGAACGAAAATTCTAAATAAATCCTTATTTATGTGCATTACTGGTTATTTTTCACAATTTTTAGACTGTAAACATCAATAATATGAACGAAAATTCTAAATAAATCCTTATTTATGTGCATTACTGATTATTTTTCACAGTTTTTAGACTGTAAACATCAATAATATGAACGAAAATTCTAAATAAATCCTTATTTATGTGCATTACTGGTTATTTTTCACAGTTTTTAGACTATAAACATCAATAATATGAACGAAAATTCTAAATAAATCCTTATTTATGTGTATTACTGGTTATTTTTCACAGTTTTTAGACTGTAAACATCAATAATATGAACGAAAATTCTAAATAAATCCCTATTTATGTTATTACTGGTTATTTTTCACAGTTTTTAGACTGTAAACATCAATAATATGAACGAAAATTCTAAATAAATCCTTATTTATGTGCATTACTGGTTATTTTTCACAGTTTTTAGACTATAAACATCAATAATATGAACGAAAATTCTAAATAAATCCTTATTTATGTGCATTACTGGTTATTTTTCACAGTTTTTAGACTGTAAACATCAATAATATGAACGAAAATTCTAAATAAATCCTTATTTATGTGCATTACTGGTTATTTTTCACAGTTTTTAGACTATAAACATCAATAATATGAACGAAAATTCTAAATAAATCCTTATTTATGTGCATTACTGGTTATTTTTCACAGTTTTTAAACTGTAAACATCAATAATATGAACGAAAATTCTAAATAAATCCTTATTTATGTGCATTACTGGTTATTTTTCACAGTTTTTAGACTGTAAACATCAATAATATGAACGAAAATTCTAAATAAATCCTTATTTATGTGCATTACTGGTTATTTTTCACAGTTTTTAGACTATAAACATCAATAATATGAACGAAAATTCTAAATAAATCCTTATTTATGTGCATTACTGGTTATTTTTCACAGTTTTTAGACTGTAAACATCAATAATATGAACGAAAATTCTAAATAAATCCTTATTTATGTGGTTATTTTTCACAGTTTTTAGACTATAAACATCAATAATATTATTTTTCACAGTTTTTAGACTATAAACATCAATAATATGAACGAAAATTCTAAATAAATCCTTATTTATGTGTATTACTGGTTATTTTTCACAGTTTTTAAACTGTAAACATCAATAATATGAACGAAAATTCTAAATAAATCCTTATTTATGTGCATTACTGGTTATTTTTCACAGTTTTTAGAATGTAAACATCAATAATTTGAACGAAAATTCTAAATAAATCCTTATTTATGTGCATTACTGGTTATTTTTCACAGTTTTTAGAATGTAAACATCAATAATTTGAACGAAAATTCTAAATAAATCCTTATTTATGTGCATTACTGGTTATTTTTCACAGTTTTTAGACTGTAAACATCAATAATATGAACGAAAATTCTAAATAAATCCTTATTTATGTGCATTACTGGTTATTTTTCACAGTTTTTAGAATGTAAACATCAATAATATGAACGAAAATTCTAAATAAATCCTTATTTATGTGCATTACTGGTTATTTTTCACAGTTTTTAGACTGTAAACATCAATAATATGAACGAAAATTCTAAATAAATCCTTATTTATGTGCATTACTGGTTATTTTTCACAGTTTTTAGAATGTAAACATCAATAATTTGAACGAAAATTCTAAATAAATCCTTATTTATGTGCATTACTGGTTATTTTTCACAGTTTTTAGACTGTAAACATCAATAATATGAACGAAAATTCTAAATAAATCCTTATTTATGTGCATTACTGGTTATTTTTCACAGTTTTTAGACTGTAAACATCAATAATATGAACGAAAATTCTAAATAAATCCTTATTTATGTGTATTACTGGTTATTTTTCACAGTTTTTAAACTGTAAACATCAATAATATGAACGAAAATTCTAAATAAATCCTTATTTATGTGTATTACTGGTTATTTTTCACAGTTTTTAAACTGTAAACATCAATAATATGAACGAAAATTCTAAATAAATCCTTATTTATGTGTATTACTGGTTATTTTTCACAGTTTTTAAACTGTAAACATCAATAATATGAACGAAAATTCTAAATAAATCCTTATTTATGTGCATTACTGGTTATTTTTCACAGTTTTTAGACTGTAAACATCAATAATATGAACGAAAATTCTAAATAAATCCTTATTTATGTGTATTACTGGTTATTTTTCACAGTTTTTAAACTGTAAACATCAATAATATGAACGAAAATTCTAAATAAATCCTTATTTATGTGTATTACTGGTTATTTTTCACAGTTTTTAAACTGTAAACATCAATAATATGAACGAAAATTCTAAATAAATCCTTATTTATGTGTATTACTGGTTATTTTTCACAGTTTTTAAACTGTAAACATCAATAATATGAACGAAAATTCTAAATAAATCCTTATTTATGTGCATTACTGGTTATTTTTCACAGTTTTTAGACTGTAAACATCAATAATATGAACGAAAATTCTAAATAAATCCTTATTTATGTGTATTACTGGTTATTTTTCACAGTTTTTAAACTGTAAACATCAATAATATGAACGAAAATTCTAAATAAATCCTTATTTATGTGTATTACTGGTTATTTTTCACAGTTTTTAAACTGTAAACATCAATAATATGAACGAAAATTCTAAATAAATCCTTATTTATGTGTATTACTGGTTATTTTTCACAGTTTTTAAACTGTAAACATCAATAATATGAACGAAAATTCTAAATAAATCCTTATTTATGTGTATTACTGGTTATTTTTCACAGTTTTTAAACTGTAAACATCAATAATATGAACGAAAATTCTAAATAAATCCTTATTTATGTGCATTACTGGTTATTTTTCACAGTTTTTAGACTGTAAACATCAATAATATGAACGAAAATTCTAAATAAATCCTTATTTATGTGTATTACTGGTTATTTTTCACAGTTTTTAAACTGTAAACATCAATAATATGAACGAAAATTCTAAATAAATCCTTATTTATGTGTATTACTGGTTATTTTTCACAGTTTTTAAACTGTAAACATCAATAATATGAACGAAAATTCTAAATAAATCCTTATTTATGTGTATTACTGGTTATTTTTCACAGTTTTTAAACTGTAAACATCAATAATATGAACGAAAATTCTAAATAAATCCTTATTTATGTGCATTACTGGTTATTTTTCACAGTTTTTAGACTGTAAACATCAATAATATGAACGAAAATTCTAAATAAATCCTTATTTATGTGTATTACTGGTTATTTTTCACAGTTTTTAAACTGTAAACATCAATAATATGAACGAAAATTCTAAATAAATCCTTATTTATGTGCATTACTGGTTATTTTTCACAGTTTTTAGACTGTAAACATCAATAATATGAACGAAAATTCTAAATAAATCCTTATTTATGTGCATTACTGGTTATTTTTCACAGTTTTTAAACTGTAAACATCAATAATATGAACGAAAATTCTAAATAAATCCTTATTTATGTGCATTACTGGTTATTTTTCACAGTTTTTAGACTATAAACATCAATAATATGAACGAAAATTCTAAATAAATCCTTATTTATGTGCATTACTGGTTATTTTTCACAGTTTTTAGACTGTAAACATCAATAATATGAACGAAAATTCTAAATAAATCCTTATTTATGTGCATTACTGGTTATTTTTCACAGTTTTTAGACTATAAACATCAATAATATGAACGAAAATTCTAAATAAATCCTTATTTATGTGCATTACTGGTTATTTTTCACAGTTTTTAGACTGTAAACATCAATAATATGAACGAAAATTCTAAATAAATCCTTATTTATGTGCATTACTGGTTATTTTTCACAGTTTTTAGACTATAAACATCAATAATATGAACGAAAAATCTAAATAAATCCTTATTTATGTGCATTACTGGTTATTTTTCACAGTTTTTAGACTGTAAACATCAATAATATGAACGAAAATTCTAAATAAATCCTTATTTATGTGCATTACTGGTTATTTTTCACAGTTTTTAAACTGTAAACATCAATAATATGAACGAAAATTCTAAATAAATCCTTATTTATGTGTATTACTGGTTATTTTTCACAGTTTTTAAACTGTAAACATCAATAATATGAACGAAAATTCTAAATAAATCCTTATTTATGTGTATTACTGGTTATTTTTCACAGTTTTTAAACTGTAAACATCAATAATATGAACGAAAATTCTAAATAAATCCTTATTTATGTGTATTACTGGTTATTTTTCACAGTTTTTAAACTGTAAACATCAATAATATGAACGAAAATTCTAAATAAATCCTTATTTATGTGCATTACTGGTTATTTTTCACAGTTTTTAGACTGTAAACATCAATAATATGAACGAAAATTCTAAATAAATCCTTATTTATGTGTATTACTGGTTATTTTTCACAGTTTTTAAACTGTAAACATCAATAATATGAACGAAAATTCTAAATAAATCCTTATTTATGTGCATTACTGGTTATTTTTCACAGTTTTTAGACTGTAAACATCAATAATATGAACGAAAATTCTAAATAAATCCTTATTTATGTGCATTACTGGTTATTTTTCACAGTTTTTAGACTGTAAACATCAATAATATGAACGAAAATTCTAAATAAATCCTTATTTATGTGTATTACTGGTTATTTTTCACAGTTTTTAAACTGTAAACATCAATAATATGAACGAAAATTCTAAATAAATCCTTATTTATGTGTATTACTGGTTATTTTTCACAGTTTTTAAACTGTAAACATCAATAATATGAACGAAAATTCTAAATAAATCCTTATTTATGTGTATTACTGGTTATTTTTCACAGTTTTTAAACTGTAAACATCAATAATATGAACGAAAATTCTAAATAAATCCTTATTTATGTGTATTACTGGTTATTTTTCACAGTTTTTAAACTGTAAACATCAATAATATGAACGAAAATTCTAAATAAATCCTTATTTATGTGCATTACTGGTTATTTTTCACAGTTTTTAGACTGTAAACATCAATAATATGAACGAAAATTCTAAATAAATCCTTATTTATGTGTATTACTGGTTATTTTTCACAGTTTTTAAACTGTAAACATCAATAATATGAACGAAAATTCTAAATAAATCCTTATTTATGTGCATTACTGGTTATTTTTCACAGTTTTTAGACTGTAAACATCAATAATATGAACGAAAATTCTAAATAAATCCTTATTTATGTGCATTACTGGTTATTTTTCACAGTTTTTAGACTGTAAACATCAATAATATGAACGAAAATTCTAAATAAATCCTTATTTATGTGTATTACTGGTTATTTTTCACAGTTTTTAAACTGTAAACATCAATAATATGAACGAAAATTCTAAATAAATCCTTATTTATGTGCATTACTGGTTATTTTTCACAGTTTTTAGACTGTAAACATCAATAATATGAACGAAAATTCTAAATAAATCCTTATTTATGTGCATTACTGGTTATTTTTCACAGTTTTTAGACTGTAAACATCAATAATATGAACGAAAATTCTAAATAAATCCTTATTTATGTGCATTACTGGTTATTTTTCACAGTTTTTAGACTGTAAACATCAATAATATGAACGAAAATTCTAAATAAATCCTTATTTATGTGCATTACTGGTTATTTTTCACAGTTTTTAGACTGTAAACATCAATAATATGAACGAAAATTCTAAATAAATCCTTATTTATGTGCATTACTGGTTATTTTTCACAGTTTTTAGACTATAAACATCAATAATATGAACGAAAATTCTAAATAAATCCTTATTTATGTGTATTACTGGTTATTTTTCAGTTTTTAAACTGTAAACATCAATAATATGAACGAAAATTCTAAATAAATCCTTATTTATGTGTATTACTGGTTATTTTTCACAGTTTTTAAACTGTAAACATCAATAATATGAACGAAAATTCTAAATAAATCCTTATTTATGTGCATTACTGGTTATTTTTCACAGTTTTTAGACTGTAAACATCAATAATATGAACGAAAATTCTAAATAAATCCTTATTTATGTGCATTACTGGTTATTTTTCACAGTTTTTAGACTATAAACATCAATAATATGAACGAAAATTCTAAATAAATCCTTATTTATGTGCATTACTGGTTATTTTTCACAGTTTTTAAACTGTAAACATCAATAATATGAACGAAAATTCTAAATAAATCCTTATTTATGTGCATTACTGGTTATTTTTCACAATTTTTAGACTGTAAACATCAATAATATGAACGAAAATTCTAAATAAATCCTTATTTATGTGCATTACTGGTTATTTTTCACAGTTTTTAGACTGTAAACATCAATAATATGAACGAAAATTCTAAATAAATCCTTATTTATGTGCATTACTGGTTATTTTTCACAGTTTTTAGACTATAAACATCAATAATATGAACGAAAATTCTAAATAAATCCTTATTTATGTGCATTACTGGTTATTTTTCACAGTTTTTAGACTGTAAACATCAATAATATGAACGAAAATTCTAAATAAATCCTTATTTATGTGCATTACTGGTTATTTTTCACAGTTTTTAGACTGTAAACATCAATAATATGAACGAAAATTCTAAATAAATCCTTATTTATGTGCATTACTGGTTATTTTTCACAGTTTTTAAACTGTAAACATCAATAATATGAACGAAAATTCACTCACTCACTCACTCACCACTCACTCACACCACTCACTCACTCACTCAGTCACTCACTCACTCACTCTTCCGCCACCCCACTGTACGAAAGTCTTCCGGTTAAGTATGGTTGCAAAGCTGAAACTTAAAGGAATTGACGGAAGGGCACCACCAGGAGTGGAGTCTGCGGCTTAATTTGACTCAACACGGGGAAACTCACCCGGCCCGGACACCGTGAGGATTGACAGATTGATAGCTTTTTCATGATTCAGTGGATAGGGGTGCATGGCCGTCCTGCTCAGGAATAGTTCACCATCTTTCGGGTCTCACCGCGTACGCTCTTCCGCCACCCCACTGTAAACAGTTAGAATGGGGCCATGCTGCACTTTTTTACAAAACCTGATTAAGTACCCCAAAAATTTAGAAAAAAAACCTGCCAACAACTCGAAAGCATCGGTCGTTTAAATAAAAAATCAGAATTTGCCAATATCAATTGAGGGCCATCAACTCATCCACTTCATCATATCATAGACACTAGTAGAATGGTAGAGCATTATCATTTTAGAAAAAAAATTTTAAATCTCTAAAAAACAAGAAAAACTAGAAGAAAATTAAGGAACAAAAAAGAAATAAAAACTAAAATTTGAAAAAATAAAACAAAAAACCGTCAAGTTCCTTTCTATATCTTCTATATTATCTATAAAATAAATATACATTATGCCAAAATTGTAAAAATTTAATTCAAAGGTCCCAACAAATTAAAATTTCAAAATGTCTAGAAGAGGAATAACAACAGTTTTGGAAAAATGTTAAATTTATTTTTAGGAAATACGAAGTCAATAACGTCTATGGGCTGCGAATATTCCATCAAACTTTTTAATTATTCTTGCAAACATGTAGAGAAGGGCATTTTCTCGTACAAGAACACAACTTTATATAAAATGTTCCCTTAAGACATGAACGTTTTTATAACCTAATTTGAGAATTAATCCTGTCTATATTTACATTGATTTTGTAATTAAGAAGGTAATGCCCTTTTCTATATTCCGAAAACTTAAATTGATTACCCCAATAAGTACCCAATAAATTTAGAATATTGATCGCACGTTACCAGAGCCAAATCGTTGCATTACCAGAAATATCAGGGACGGGTCGTTTGAAAAAATTCAGATTTGTAAGGTGTTCTTAGAAAGCCTTCGCTCACCACGCATAAAAAAAGCCTTCACTCAGAAATAGCTTTCGCTCACCATGCATTCAGGCTGGGGTTAGCTGTACCGCATCAATCTGAGCTACTGAGCTTTTGGTAATTTTTGCAACATTTTTTTTAAATTTCTATTCAGACAATCTCCATCACCTTTGATTGTAAAGTCCACAAGTTTCCTTCAAAATCCTCCCCTCCTCTAAAATCAAAGCCATGAAGTCCGATCCTTTCCACTTTGACAGGGTAAAGTAGAAACACCAGACAAAATTTGATTAATTTCCATTACAAGCTTAAATATCGTCAAATTCTTTTTTGAAGCATCACTTAAACTAATTTTTTAAATTATTAATTCTCCAAGAATATTTATTTAATTTCCAATCTGTACCTAAAAATAGAGAACGGATCGATACTATATACCGTATTTTCTCGATTAATTCCCCTCCCTCAAATAATTCCCAAGGAAGGGTTAAAAAATAATTCCCCATAGGAATTAATCAAGAAAATACGGTATCGATGTCGATATTATACCGCGAGCCCAGTATACCGCCGAGCTATAACTGTTCAAAATTGTCGGATCCGGGAGGCCCTGGTATGGTTCGATTCAGCTCGTCAAGGCGCATCGAACCATACCAGGGCGTCCCGGATTCGACTATTTTGAACGAAGTTATAGCTCGGCGGTATACTGGGCTCGCGGTATAATGGCCTGCTCCCAAAAACCGTTTCTGTCTTCTTATTAGAAATTTGTCCCCTTCAATATTTTTCTTTAAAAAAGATTGGATTGAAAAACTTGTTGGAGAGAGGGAGAGAGAAAAATCGAAACAATAAAAAAGAAAGGAAAACTTAAAACTTTCCAAATAGTTAGAGAAATTGTAAAAAAAGAAAGTAGAGAGTGTGTGGGGGAAATGCGCAAAACACAAAACATTTTTATCATTTCAATTCGGGAAATTCTATCTTTTTCTTCTTTTATTTTATAAAAATATTTTTTTTAATGTTTCTTATTCGTTCAATTCTCTCATATTTTTTTTTGTTTCTATAAGGCCTCCTGCACCAACCAATGCATTTTTCTGTTTGAAAGAATTATTAAATTTAATATATTTTTAGTTTATGATAGGGCATTAATTTTTTAATTTTTGTAAATTTTTCAAATCTAAAATCATGAATAACAAAAAATTTGACCATCCTAGTCCTTAGTTCTATTAGTCTCCAAAAATTTTTTTGTTAAAGTCGAACCCCTCTATTTTATGTACGCCTCAGAAACACCCAATTTTAATTAATTATTTCATCCTTTATAGATGTCGATCGGAAATGAAGAAGGTCCCGGAAATTGGAACTGTCGGAAGTCGGAAATCAGCCTAAATTTTCGGAAGTCAGAAATCGAAAGGAAAAAAACGTCGGAAATCGGAATTCCGATCGACCTCCGATCCTTAAAGACGTACATAAAATAGAGATGTGACTGGAGCTGGTAATGGGCATGGATTTTGGCATCCGTGTTTGGGTATTTACGGCGTATACAGGCGGATATCCGCAGGCATTTTGAATTTATTTGAATCATTTTGAATCTCTATCCATATCCATTACCAAGCCTGGATGTGTCCATTACCAAGCCTTCCCCTCTTCAGTCACTCTAATAAATTATTCTTTCAGTTCGGAATTTTTAAACTTTGAAAAGAGGGAAAGGAGGAGAACACAGGCAACAGCGATAGCAATTAAAAATTTAATAGATTTTTTTGTAATGTGAGCGGAAAGGGACAAAAAATAGATGAAAATGGCCGATTAAATTTAAAATAAGAAAAATTTTTTAAAACAAATTTTTGAAGAAAAATAACAAAAATAATAATATTTGCGAACGCCCAAATCGGCGCGCGGCCATAACGGCGCAAAGCGATAACTTGCTTCAAAATCTCCGGATCTTAACAAATTTAGTATCAAACGATTCCTCTCATCGAGTTAAAGAGATTGGTACCAAAATTGACAAGGGCCAGAAATTTTCCAGCAAGTCATAGCTTTGCGCCGTTATGGGCGCGCGCCGTTTTGGGCTGTACCCATAATACTCTCCACACACTTTTCCCCCTCTTTTTAATCGTTTTTAATTTAGGAAATGAGAGATTTTTAGTTTTAAAATTTTTAAAATTCCCCCAAAAAATTCAATTTCTCCCAAATGAATACTTCCGAACCCTTAAATCCAGCAAATTTATCAGAAGAAATAAATGAACTTAAAAGAATATTAGACGAATTAAAATTAAATACAAACGACAACAACGATGCTTTTTTTAGTTGTGCTATGGCGCTTATAATATTTTGTGAGTGAAAATGGGAAAATGTTAATTAAAAAAGGAATTACAAATGTGGAAGAAAAAATTTTTGGAAAACTTAAAAATAAATACAGTCGGACTTGCATTGTGAATACACCCTTAGGGCCCAAATATTGTCCGTGTTAGGCAGCTCTCCCTCTCCACAACCCACTAAAGGCTACCGGGAACGGAATGGAATAAAAATATTTGACATGATTCCCAAGGAGCTTCCATGGCAAGCTCTACCAATCTTCTCTACTTAATGAGTAGAGGATGTCGCTTAGATAGCCTCAACCACCCGCTAAAACTTCGCCGAAACTGGGTCGAAATTGGAAACCAAAGCTTTGACTGGAACTTTCCAGGAAAGCTCTACTTCCCCAAACCTTTCCCCCCATTCAGTGACTAACCGAATTTTAAATTGAAATTTATTGGCATAAAAGTTTTTCCTAAAATCTTTAAGTAATGCAATGTGGATTCGCTTTTCTCGAAGCAGGAGCCGTTAGAAGTAAAAATTGTACAAATATTCTAATTAAAAATGTTTTGGATTCGCGTATGTTTACACTGAAATGATTTTAAAAAAATTTAAAATATTTTTAAAGTTCTCGGAATTCTTGGTTATTGGGCAATTGGATGGGCTTTGGCCTATGGACCTAATTCAAACAATTTTCTTGACCATTTTTTCGGATTTAGCCAATTCTTTGTTATTGGTCTACAAAATTATGCAAAATTCTTTTTTCAATTTGTTTTTGCTGCTACAGCTGCTGTAAATCCTTTAAAAAAAATTTTCCAAAATTTTAAAAATTTATTTTTAAGACAATAATTTCTGGGGCGGTTGCGGAAAGGGCAGAATTTGCTTGTTTTTTAACCTACTCACTTTTAATTACTTGTAAATTAATTTTAAAAATTAAAAAAAAAAAGAAAATCTAGCATTTTGTTACCCTATACTAACACATTGGGGATGGACTCCAAATGGATGGATGGCTAGAGGGTTTGACCCAAGCCTTGGACTTGAACAACATTTATTCGAAAATAATACATTAAACAACAATAGTAGTGAAACAAACATTACAACAATTACAAACACAACAACAACATTCAGAACAACTTATGTTGATTTTGCTGGGTCTGGAATGGTAATAGTATATAGAAATCAGAATAAAAACAAAACATAAACAAAACAAATAAAAATCAGAATAAAAGAAGAAAAAAACATAAATCAGAATATTAGACGAACAAAAACAGAATATTAAAACAAATCAGAATTAAAAACAAAACAAATAAAAATCAGAATAAAACATTAAACAAACAGAAAAACATACTAAAATAAATCAGAATTAAAACAAAACGTTGTTAGAGAACAAAAATGAACAACAAAAACAGAATAACATAAAAACTAATCAGAATAATAAATCAGAATTAATATCAAACAAGCGTTTAAACGACGAATTATGTGGCAAATTTACCAGGTACATCTCTGTGGTGGAACAATTTCTTTAATAGCAGCATTGCTTATCGGCCCAAGAATTGGACGTTTTCCTGAGAAGGAAGCTAGGCAGAAAAATAAAGTTAAAAAAGGAAAACAACAACGAATCACACCTCTGAGGAATGTCGGGACAGAAGGAAAATTACCAAAAATTGCGGAAATTAAGGGGCATTCAGTACCTGTAAGTTGTTGTTCTCCTTTTCCTTTTCTAAATTTTCCCCTTTCCTCCCCCCCTTCAAGTTTGCCTCTCTTGGAGGATTTATTCTAATGTTTGGATTTCTTGCTTTCAATGGAGGATCAACAGGAGAAATTTCAACTAAAGGTGTTGGACAAATAGTAGCCAAAGTTATGGTTAATACTATTTTGTGTGGGGCTTTTGCTGCTTTGTCTTATTTGTTTGTTCATTTTATCAGAAAAGGAAAGTGGACAATTTTGTTGACAATTAATGCGTGTTTAACTGGTATGTTTTTAATAAATTCTGATTTTGTTGTTGTTTTGAACAAAAATAAAATCAGAATAAAATTAAAACATACTCAAAACAAAACATAGGAGAATAGAAGAAAAACAAAACCAGAATTTAAAATAAAATTAGAATATTTGAAAACAAAACACTAGTTCAAAACCAGAATAAAATCAAAACATTTGTTTTGCTTAGATAAAAACACACCAGAATTAAAAAGTAAGAAAAACAAAACCAGAATAAAGAAAGAAAACAATATCAGAAAAAACATGAGAACATAACCAGAATATTTACAGAAAAACACATACAAAACCAGAATAAAATTTGAACATTTAATTATTCTTTCATTATTAAGGAATGGTTAGCGCCTGTGCTGGTTGTAATATAATGTTTGTTTGTTAACAAAAACAATTAATTGTTCTGTTTTTAGGCCTGTTTGGACATCAGCAATAACCGGATCTATTGCAGGAATGGCCTACTTAGCATTTTCAGAGCTTTGTTTAATTATGCGAATAGATGACCCTCTCGATGCTTTTGCTGTTCATTTTGGGGGTGGATTGTGGGGGTTAATTAGTGCTTGTTTGGTTACTGAAAAGGGGCTTCTTTTCTCTTTAATTGACCCCGAAAAAGTTAAATTTGATGAAGCACTCTGGCAACTTTGTTGGCAAAGTGTTTGTGCTGTAGCAATAATTGTTTGGTCAGCACTTGTATTAACTCCAGCTTTTCTAATTTTAAAAGCATTTGGAAAAATGAGGGTGCCCAGAGAAGTAGAAATACGTGGATTGGATATTTATAAACATGGGGAGGCAGCATATCCTTTGACTGCTTATGGACATGGATGGGGGGATGGCGCTGAATTTGTTATTACTCCATTACAGGATGTTGGGGGTGATGCTGTAAATGGTAAAAATAAATATAGAGGGAACAATCAGGGCCGTGCGCCATGGCATTTGGCGTTTAGCGTGATTTAAAAATTTGAAAAAATGGCGTTTGACGCGACACGCAAAAATTTTGGCGCACAGCCTTGAAAACAATTATTTGTTTTGATGTTTTGTTTGTTTTGATGTTTAGTTTGTTCTGATGTTTTGTTTGTTTTTGAGATGTTTAGTTTGTTTTGATGTTTTGTTTGTTTTGATGTTTAGTTTGTTCTGATGTTTTGTTTGTTTTTGAGATGTTTAGTTTGTTTTGATGTTTTGCTTGTTTTTCTAGTAACAACAATGATGAGACCAACGAGAGAGGGGGGAATACAACAATACCCACACCAACAATTTGAACATCCCGAACATTTTGTGCATAGAAGGGTATGTTTAGTTTATGAATGTTTTAGATTAAATAATGAAAATATTAAGCAAAAACAAACAAGCGCAACACCATAAAATTACAAGGAATTAAAGAATATAAATTAGAAACATTTGTCTAAACTCTGCATTTTTTTAAACAATTATTTGCTCAAATAAACTCAACAATAACTTTAAATTTGTAAAAATATATTAAAATTAAAAATGTTTTATGAATTAAACTAGTAAATAATTTTTTATTTATTTCTCAATTTGTTTTGTAATGTTTTTGTAATCTTGTTGGTTAAATAGCTCGGACCCTCACAAACCCCTAAGCGGTCTGGGACCATACATTAGTATATTACTGGTAAAAACCCAAACTCCAACCTTGAAAAACAAATAAAATTCAATATCCAACTTTATGGGAAGATTAGGGGGTAATAGAATAAAATGAACAAATTCTCGAGGGAAATAAGAGCAGACTTGCCATTCACTTTACCCAGCAATTTAGGGCATTTTTGCTTATATACAATGAATAAAAGATTAGTTTAGAATGGAAAACAAAGCTTTATTTTCTTTATGTTGGCTAGTAAATTTGGCCGTAATTTTTTAATTCATTAAATTTTTTGAGATTGTGGAGGTCCTTTTGCATTAAACAAAAATTTTTTTAAATATTTTCAAGCGAATATTCAAGATGCCCACCTATTTCTATTTTTTATTGACGCTTCTTAAGTCAATAAATTTGTCATTTGGGGATGCTGATAGATCACATGAATTAGAACCTGATAATATTAATTGCCCAGTAACTACATTTCCGAGACCCCCATTTTGTAGAAAACCCTGTAGCCATCAAGAACAATGCCGAAGAGGGAATAAACTTTGTCTTTGCGATGGCGAGTGTGGACTTAGCTGTATTTCAAAATGTTTGTATGTTAAAATTTTTGATAGAGTAGGACTTTTTTGTGAGTGCACCTCAATTTAGGGTACATTTTAAAATATTAGATTAAACTCTGAATGTGAGCTGGGTCGGGACAGTCAGAGGTATCGGAAATCGGAAGAGCGGAAATTGGAACTAACTCAAAAGTCGGAACTCGGAAATCAAAATTTTTTTCGGAAATCGGAATTCCGACCCACCTCTGCTCTGGATGTGAGGAGCTACATACTCTGGATCGGAGGATACTTCTATTTAATAATCACCTAATTATAAGATACCGGGGCTGAACATCATAAAGTTTTTGGCTTTTGAAAAATTGATGGCACAGCCTTGTGATTTAAATCCTTTCAGCTCCAAATTGTGAGGTCCCTCTTTATCTCTAAATTTATAGCAATTAATTGCCACCCGCTTGTTGATCTTCCAAATGGATATATTCAGACACCAACAGGATTCCTTTTTAACTCTATTGCCGAATATGGATGTGATTTGGTTTCTCCTCAAAGAATTTCTCCTTATTCAATTATTTTTAGGGTTATATTTTAATTGGCCCGTCACAACGTAGATGTCAAGGAAATAAAGAATGGTCAGGTTCTCGACCTGTTTGTCGACCCCTTTGTATAATTACTTCTGAGAAAAAATATTTTAAAATAAATTTTTAGTAAAGTGTGGTCCTCCACCAGAAATCCCCTATTCAATTTACAAGCTTTCTCCAACCTCCTCTATTAACGAAGAAAATGAATTGGACTCGGAAGCTCATTATAGTTGCATTTCTGGATATAGGTAGGTAGATAAATGATAGAGATCGGACTGAGAGTCGATCACGATTGAAAGGTCGGCGGATAGTTGGAACTCTTCAAATATACGGATCCGATATCCAAACCGAAAATTTCCGGATATCCGGATCAGGGGCGGGCGCGAGAGACTCAATGCGGCCGCCCCTGATCCGGATCCAAAAACCTTATTCGATATCCGAGTTTTTTTTGTTCGAGATCTCGTCCTGATTCGGTCTCTAATACATGACAAAAAACATTTGTATTTTTCCAAGGGATACAAGCCAAACAAAAAATAAAATTAAATGTTCATTAAATAATAAAGGAATTGCTTTTTGGGAAGAACCAAAAATTGTTTGCAAAGGTTGTCATCTTTACTAGGGATAAACCCTCTCTAAATTAATTTTCAGCCCAAGAATGCCAGGATCCTGGAATTCCTCTAAATGGATTCCGTTCAGGCGATAATCTTCAATTTCCACATACAATCGAGTTTTCCTGTGCTCCCGGATTTAATTTAATTGGATCGGCACAGAGAATGTGTACAAGTGTTGGGGAATGGAGCGGTTATTTTTATACAGTATTTAGTGAACAATAAAATTTATTTTTAGGGGAACAACCATTATGCAAGCGTAAGAAAATTTTTAATTTAACCTTACTATAGTCAAACGTCATTATATGATACTCCTTTGGGGCTGAAGAGATTGTAAATTCAATCTTATAGTCTGACATGTTTAACTCGATTAGATATACCTCGAATAACCAGTGGTGGGCAGGTCTGAGTAAAGAACCTTAATTAGTTTTTTGGGACAAACTTCTAGATGCCTCATTCACCAAAAATTATTCCTTTTTGACTCGATTGGATATACCTCGAATAACCAGTGGTGAGCAGGTCCGAATAAAGGGACGAATCTCTTTTGGGCATACCTCTAGTATGTATTGCCTCACTCAAAAATTATTCTATTTTAATCGGAACCAAAACATCACGGAACTTCCGGCCTACCAGAACTGGAACTTGCGACGAAACGCTTATGCAGTGTTTCGAAAAACTGTCCTTATTCGAACTAAAAAATCAAAAAACTCCCAAAACTATATACAAGAAAAACATTGCTGGAAAAAGCAGCAATTATTAAGCCACCCTTTAAATTTAGCTATTGAATGTCCACGGCCTACCGATCCTCTACATGGTGCCGTTATTGGATCTTCTTTAAGTTTTCAATCTGTAGTTACTTACTCCTGCAATGATGGTTATAGACTTGTCGGGCAGGCAAGTTAAGTAATTCTAAGAAAATACTCCGACATTCTCTTAAGGTCCAAAGAATTTGTTTAGCGGAGGGGGTATGGGCAGGACAGAATCCTTATTGTGAAGAGATCAAATGCCCCCCATTGCCGATAATTTGGAATGGTTATGTTGAGGGAGATGATACTAGTTATGGATCTATTGTGGTCTTTCGATGTTTTGAAGGGGTTTGGGTATTTCTTAAACTGGGTACAGCCCGTTTAGGCGCGGGCCGGTTAGGCGCGACCGGTTAGGCGCGACCGATTAGGCGCCGGCCGGTTAGGCGCGCGGCCGGTTAGGCGCCGGCCGGTTAGGCGCCAAGCCTTTTATTTAAATATTCGATTATAATCAATCAGAAGGTCCCATCGACCATCAAATGGGACAATTCTGAATTATAAAACAAAAATTTTACAAAAAAATTTAACAAAATTAAAAAACAGGCCTAACTAGTTTACGTACGAGACTCAAAATCAGCTCGATTGGATGATTTTTGACAAAGTTATGACCAACAGAATCTTCGCTGGAAAAACTGTTTTTGTGCTGCTACGGAGGGTAGGCCGGGCATGGTCTTCGCTACACGATGGCCGTGCTTCGCTGCGGTCGTGCTCGCTTCGCTCGCGGCGACCGTAGCGAAGCGGCGGCCGTCGTTCCGCTCGACATGCCCGGCTTCCTCCGCAGCGGCAAAAACTTTTTTCCGCGAAAGCCTCATGTGAGGGTGGTGCATCTGTCCGGGATTATCAGATTTATCTATTTTCAGGATTTGGAGTAGCATTTCGTTCAATATTTAATTAAAAGGCTTGGCGCCTAACCGGCCGGCGCCTAACCGGCCGCGCGCCTAACCGGCCGGCGCCTAACCGGTCGCGCCTAACCGGTCGCGCCTAACCGGCCCGCGCCTAAACGGGCGTGTCCCTCTTAAACTATATAGACATCAGTTTTAGATGAGCCACATTGGCGCTCCCTTTGCCAAATGTGAAGAAAATGGGAAATGGAGTTCGAACGTTCCCAAATGTTTGGGTAATTCTCAAATGATTTTTAATTTAATTTTACAATTAAGCAAATTGCAAGGTTCCAAAAATTAGAAATGGTCGATTGGGTCAGTTCTCTGATGGGGAATTAATTCCACATGGAAAAAAGGTTAAAATTGAGGTTTGGCACCAGTGCTGGGTATTTGCCATTTGTTGGCTCCGGCTCCGGGCTTTCAAAATCTTGGCTCCGGCTCCGGGCTATCACTCTCTCATTATCATTTGCTTTTTAAACGGAGCAGGCGGAAATTTTTCTCCGGAGCTAGCTAGCTCCCGGAGCACTGGTTGGCACGGTGACTGAGTTAATGGTACATATAGGGCCAATTGAAAGAGAAACTGAAAGAAGATAGATCAGTGAGCAGTACGTGATGAGCGAAAGTACTTAGAACTAATTATCAAGAGGTCGACCTGTACTAACCCTTTATTTCTCCCGTTACTCTGCATTACGATTACCGAGAAATAACGATTACCGGCCTAATATAGAACAATTGTCTATAAATTAAAATAATAAAATTTTCGGTTCAAATCCTTTGCGATCCAAAACACGACACAAAAAATCGGCCAATGGTTAATTGTCTTAATGGAACCTGGTCACATGTACCTCAATGCACTCCAAGTATTTTTAAATTAAAAAATAATTTAACGAAAAATTAGTTCGCTGCCAAAAATGGCCAGCGAAAATGCCCAATTCTCAATTAGTTTTTACAAAATCAACACATGGTGCAGGTGTTTCTAGTTGATAAAAATTTGTTTTACTGAAAATTTAGTTGCAAAATATCATTGTTTGCATGGATTTCGACCTTCTTCGCCCAACAATTTAATTAAATGTCTTTATGGAAAGTAATGAAATTTAATTTGCTAAACTATAATTAACTAAGAATTAGGGTTAGGGGACCGGTCCGGTCCGAAAGATCGAGTCGGGCATCGAATTCTGGCCCGAAAAAGACTCGGTCGGGCCGGCCCGATAAAAATCAAGCCCGAAAAAATGGCTCGAACGTCGGCCCAACTCGAAAACCCCAGCCCTACTAGGGATTTTAAATTTAGACGAATTAGGTATATGTCATTTGAAAGAGAGCTTGTTGAGTTAACAAGGGAATATCGTTTATCTTGCGCCCTTTGATAGAGGACCCCTGACTTCCTATTTGAAGTGACCTTTTTTACAAAATAAGTTTATGCTGGTTAAAGTTGGACTGCTATAGTTTGGAGTGAGGTAGCAACCCGACCTTCGGGGTCAGGTATGTCGGGGATCGGGGTTTGCAGGGGAAGGCATGCCGGGGTTCGGGGGTCAGGTTGCTACCCTAGTTTGGAGTTAAAGAGTAATTGAGCAATTTCTCTTCTTTTTTCTTTAAATATAAAGTGGACGATGTTCCCTTTTAATTTAAAAATACGTTGGTAAATAATAATTTAATAATAATACCTCCTAAATAATACGTTGGTGTGCGCTGTGTTTAAGCCTCATTTTTGTTTTAGGTGGATTAGAGATGGCCCGCCATTTCGATGTCTTGCAAGTAAATAATATTTAATTTCTACATATTTTTACATAGAAAATTCAGTGTCTTGTGACCACCCAACAAAAGTTTTTGACAATTTGGAGGGTGGACGTATTTTTCTTGAGGGGCAGATGGGGGGTTAGTTAATTAAGTTGCTGAAATTTGTAAAAAAGACTTTTTAGCTTATGATTATTCTGATTATATTAATCGGTAATTTTTTTAATTTTCTAAATTTTCGATTTTTTTATTCAGCGTTCCTGAAGGTCGTTCAATCTCGTTTCAATGTGAAAAAGGAAACCTTTTAATTGGTTATTTTATTCAAAATTAATTTTTGGGAGACAAAATATGTAGATAACGGGGTGTATCTAAATAATAAACAGACTTAAAAACAGACGGAAATTGGAAAGCGAAACACATTCATCTATTAATATGTACAGCAGGGATGTCACGGGTTGAGAAAAATGTCGGGTCGGGTTTCCAAAATTTTTCTCGGATCGGGTTTCGGGTTTCGGGTTGAGCAAAAAGTCGGGTCGGGTTTCGGATCGGGTTTTCAAAATTTTCTTCGGATCGGGTTTCGGGTTTCGGGTCGAAAAAAAGCCAAAATTTTGAGAATTTTGGAAGGCCAAAAAGCCAAAAATCTTCCCTCCTCAGCGCCGCAGGCGAAAATTTTGAGAATTCTTGAAGGTCCGAAGCCAGATTTCTTCCTTTTTCAGCGCCGCAGGCGAAAATTTTCAGAATTTTGGAAGATCATTAAGCTAAAAATCTTCCCTTTTTCTGCGACGCGGGCGAAAATTTTGAGAAAACTCGGGTCGGGTTTCGGGTCGGGTTTTGAAAAATAAAAATTCTCGGGTCGGGTTTCGGGTCGGGTTTTAGAAAATTTCTCGGATCGGGTTTCGGGTATCGGGTCGAAAAAAAGGCCGGGTTTCGGGTTTCGGGTAACCCGTGACATCCCTGATGTACAGTCAACCTAGATTCCACTATTAGAGATACTCCCACTATTAGAGATCGACCGAGATCTCGGTTATCGAGATTCTCGTACGCACTTCAATCCACTATATACATTTCAATTTTGTAAGGGTATGGAGAGAGGGAGAAGGGGATGCCGCTGATTAAGGAGAGTGGAGACCTAAGCAATACCTCCACTTTTAGTGTACGATTTTTTAACGCTATAACAGGGTTCGGCAGTATTACTTAATTTTTTTAGGCCCTCCAAAGGCAACCTGTCAATATGGAAAGGTAACCACCAATTTTTCAAACCAAAAAAGTTTTTTTTGTTTTTTAAAGTGGCGTCCAGATATAAAACCAAAATGTGTATTCCAAAGACATCCAACAATTGAGGGACAAATTTTGTGGAGTAGAGTTAAACGCTCATTTAATTTAACTGTTGGGGAAGAAAGGATTGAAAAATGTCAACTCCCAACAGAAGAAAAATTGAAAAAGAATGGGTGGAAGTTGATAATTAAGGAAAGTAAAGAATTAATTGTTGGTGGGTGTTAATTTAAAATTTAAATTTTTTAATTGTTTTTTAGTTTGTAAGGCAGGGTTTGAAGTGTTTAATGAGTTAAAGTCGAGTACTCCTTTGGAACAAATCAGTCATTGTGTTAATGGGCAGTGGACACCTAAATTAATTGAATGCAAACCAAGTAAACTTTGGATTTTGTGGAGGTTGGGTGTGCTGAAAATTTTTTTTTTGTTTTTAGTAAAAAAAGGGTTGGGCGGGATCGGAATCCCGATCGGGCGGGATATCCCGGTTTTTTTAATCCCGATTTTGGCCAATCCCGATCCCACAATCGGGATCATTATTCTAAAATCCCGATTCCGATTTTATGTCAAAATCCCGATACCGCCCAACTCTAGTATAAAATAAGGGACAAAAATGCTCAATTAGGCATTACTAAGGGATAAGCTTGTTCACCCGGAATGTCTCGAAAACCCCAAATCAGGACTTTTTTCGACTCTAAACCCGATCCGAAGAAAACTTTTTGGGAAATTCAACCCGAGTTTTTATTAATTAGAAACATCCCAGTTATTCATAATGTTATGTCCGAGGGTTGTCCGATGTTGACGTGCACAAGAATAAAAGTTTATCCGTAGTAGAAGTGTAACAATGTAGGCTAAGGGATTAAGGCTAGAACAGACGAAGGGAATCAGGGACTAGCCAGGCTAGTATGATCCAACTAGACTGACGCTTTCACTTGCTTTTTACTATAGCTACACCACTACACAACGCAACAATATAAATCTGACCATTTTGAGCCCTATCTTCAAAACAAAAAACTTGGCAGCCTAACCTCCACAATTTCATCCTCACAAATTAATCACTTTTTTCTTAGAAAGCTGTCTACTTCCTTCCCGTCTAAACGCAATATTTTTGCGCCTTTCAGTAAACACAAACGGAGTTTTTGAATACTACGAAAGAATGCCTCACGGACACAAAGTGCGTATTCAATGCCTTCGCGGATTTACTATTGTCGGGGAGGAATTGAGCGAGTGTTTTAGAGGAAGATTGCTTCAGCAATTGGGGCAGTGTGTTCCAAGTTTCTTCAGATTCCCTTTAAATTCCTTTAAAATTTTTCTAAAAAGAACCCTGCTCCTTAAACTCAACATCATTACAACACGGAGACACAGCAAAGTTGATATGCCCAAAACAACTCCCAGAAAAAATAAAATGCCAATTTGGGCAAATATTTAAGGATTCGAATAATTTAGAAATATTTTTGACCAAAAATTGTTTTGTGGTGGAAAATTTTGGTGGGAAAGTTGAGTGACTTTGGTGGAATAAATTAATTTTTAGTCTCCCCCTTAAATTCCAATTCTTGCCCAGCCCCATATCACGGAACTACTTTAGCCTCTATACAATTAGCAAACGAAAGTCTTGAACATTTTCTGCCCTCGTATCCGGAAGGGACGATTATTCGATATTTGTGTGAAGTGAACAAATCGTTGATGGAATATAATGAAGCGGCAGCTATACAGGCAAAGTTTATATGTTAGACCTAAAAATAGTACTATTTAATTTACCGTAAATACTCTAATAGAAGCTCACCTCTTGTAGAAGCCCATCTCTAATATAAGCCCATCTGAGGAGACATGTTGAAAAATATAAGCCCAGGGCTTCTATTAAAGTAGGTAAGTTAAACTGAGTTTATCCATTGTTGGAGGGATTTGTTATGTCCTAGGCTGTGTTCCGACCTATGACTAGAAGATAGCAAAGAATAGAATATAATGCTTATCATAAGTG
This sequence comes from Meloidogyne enterolobii, assembly GCA_963681835.1. Taxonomy (NCBI): domain Eukaryota; kingdom Metazoa; phylum Nematoda; class Chromadorea; order Rhabditida; family Meloidogynidae; genus Meloidogyne; species Meloidogyne enterolobii. The sequence continues at coordinate 1,506,528 of CAVMJV010000058.1, read as the reverse complement.
TAAATACAGGGGATAACAAAGTGGAAGTAGGCAAGAATAATGATGGGCGGAGTTGACGGTCTCACCCCTCCACAGATACTGCATTCTGTTCACAGAACGCAGAATCGTGGAAGTGCTGGTTCTGTGCAAAGAATTCTATCCGCAGAATCTGTGGAGAGGAGAAATAGGTCCCAGGTGTGGACCAATACTGCTCGCCAACGACTCATATTAGACCCAGATATTATAACCAGCCCAACTTTTGATAAACCGATCATGATAAAAGTAAATCTATTTTTGGGTGTATCCTATAATTAGGTTAAAAGTTCATTTTTAGTGCATAAATGGTGAATGGACGGCTCTTCTATTACCTTGTGTAGAAGAACATGAACGTTCAAAAATTGAGAATAAATCATTAAAAGGGAATAAAAATATGGATGAATGTTTTGCTTTAAACCTTCCAAAAGGAAAGGAATTGCATTTTAATTTTAATTATTCTCTTGCGAGAAATGATCAACAATTAAAACAATTTGGGAATATTTTGAATAAGTCTGGTATTAGATTCCCGGCCAGTACTTCTCTTCTGGTTTGTAAATTAATTGGATACATCCTCGATTTTACGTACACCCTTGGGGTTGAAATAGAGCTCCATTTTATGGAAGAGGTTTCGTGTTTAACAGACCCGACTTCCAGTTAACGGGAGACTCAGGTTCGATACCTGCACCAGGGCTGTGTGTCATGGCGTTTTGCGTTTGGCGTCCATTTTTGGCCGATTTTTGGCGTTTGGCGTGATTTTCGTTTTTTGGCGCGACACGCGAAAATTTTGGCATTGTTGGTGGTCTGCTTTAGTGCAGTTCTTGTTAGCACTTAAACAAAGGGCACGCCCTGAGTGAAGAGACAATCGTTGCTGACTTAATTCCATCAAAAAATTGTACCCAAATATTGAGGGTGGGCGTAAAATAGAGAGGCCAGACTAATAGAAATATTTTAATTTTTAAAGGTAAAATGTACAAACCCTCTCAATCAACTACGTTTAGACCATTTTGAATTGTGGAAGTGTAAACAAGGCAAATGGCAAGTCTACAATCGAATTGAATGCCCCAATGGTCTATTGAAAATCCCAAAATTTACCCCTATAATTTTCAGTTAACCTATCAACTAATTGCCAATTCAAATTTACCCCTCCACGAGGCTCTCTGAATTTCCCTCGAGACGTTGCGCGATTAAATGTTTTTCACGAACAGAGTCGCCAATTTGTTCTTTTCAATCAGAATTTCCCTAATGGTTCTAAGCTCCTTTTTTCTTGTGCAAATTATTCAATGGATTTATTGAGAGGACCTAGCTTTGTAAAGACTATTTTTTAAGTTAAAATTTGAAGTTGTTATTTAGAGTGTTTGCCGTAATGGGGAATGGCTTCCTCCACCTCCTTATTGTCAAAGATTAGACAGAACTAAGGCTAATGACCAACAGCCGCCGCCAATCGAATTTCAGGTTAACGCTTGGATTGGTCTTAAAATAAAGATGGACCTCATTATAAGATACATCCTATACTAAATACGCTCGATACTGGAGACATTAATGTTAGATAAAAGCAGAGACCGGACCGAGACGAGATCTCGCTCGGAAATCTCGGTTATCGAGTTCGAGAATTTTTCTAGACCTCGATCCTCGTACGACACTCCAGCCCAGTCTCAGATAAATGTATGTTGATCATTGAGTTGGTTGTTGTCCCAACAATTCTCTCCAACAGCCCCATCAACTTTATTCCTTTGATAAACTTCTGTTTGTGTCCTTGTCTGCTTCAATAAATTTAGACAAAACATTGGTGGATCTAGACATAACCCTTATTCAAGATAATACATTAAAAGCAGAGGTGGGTCGGAATTCCGATTTCGGCTCTTCTTATTTCCGACACCTCTGACTGTTCCAACCCACCTCTGATTATAAGGCACAATTTATCTGCCCTACGGGTGTATCTATCAGGGGTGGGTTTAATCTCGTATCTCGTGACTCGTATTTTGTGGGACTAGGCACATCCCTGGTATCTATGTATAAATGAGGTCTGTCTCTATTTTAAAGACAGAATCCACTTTTAAGGTTTCTGGCCAATGGAGTATTTCACCAACCGGTGTTCTTCTAGTCAGTCGGTATTATAGACTTCTATTTAATTTCTTTATAAACAAGCTCTTCTACGGTCCAACTTTTCTGTTTTTATCAAATGGACAGTGGAAAGCCACGATGGGAAAGTTTCTCAAGTTATCGAAGTTATCCCCAAGTATATATAGATATTCAAAATTAACATGTGTTTGTTCTTTAGGAATGGATTAAAGAAGTGAATCAGCAAAGATTTGTAAACTTCAGCGTCCTCCAAGTACATTTTTAGTATATATTGAGTTCAACATTTTCAAATTGCCGGGTCGTCCGGGGTTTTCTTTTAATCAGACACGGACCGGATTTTCCAGGCCAAGATTTCGAAACCCCGGAAAAACCGGATTATCAATATGGGATTAATTCAAAAGGTCGAACCCCAGAAGGTCAACACCCTAGTGGTCAACTGACCCAGAAGATCAACTCCAAATATTTGGGCAGATAAAGATGGATTAGTGCAGATTATGATGGATTTGGTGGGATTAAGGAGTCCCAAATATCCGCCCAAATATCTGAAGTTGACCTCCAGAGTCAGCTGACCACTGGGGTGTTGACCTTCTGAGTTTCGACCTTCTTGGGTGGACCTATCAAAATATCAGCTTTCCTGGCTATTTGGTCCCGGCCCAGTGTCGAACTCTAGTAATCATAAAGGCTTATCTAATTTATATTTTAGTTGTCTATTTTAATTGCACAACCTGAAGATAGTGGTCCATTTCATTGTATTCTACCAAATAATAGACGTAATAGTTTACACCTCCAAATTAGAGGTGTGTCCATTCAAAGTTTCAATAAATCTTTTAAAATTCCTCAGATGAGTATTGTCAACCCATAGCCAATAGTTCCCCAACCTTAAATATTCATTACTCGTCAACTGCTGGCCCTCATCTCACAAACAAATCGCATCTATTTTTGGGCACAGTTGCACAGTTTTCTTGCTCTTCGGGATATCAAATTCTCAATCAACGCCCTCTGGTTGGATAAAGACACCTTACTTGGGAATACATCCTTAGGGTTAAGAATTGATGTAAAATATCCATTAGGAACCAAGACCGAAAATTTTCCAAGACCAAGACTGCACCCCAGGATTCGAGACCAAAACCGGAAAAACCTTATGACCTTAAAAACCTTAGTATTGGCAGCTCTAGTACTCATTAGAGATCGGTCTGAATCTGGATCTAGTCTGGATTTTTCCTGGATCTAGAATCCAGATCCAGGATTTTTTGAAAATACCGATCTCCAGTATCCATTACTGGAGGTATTACTTAATTTTTTCCTCACATCCCTTGACCAACCCAATTATACATAGAGTCCTAAAATGTATTAGGTATATTTACACGTGGGATCCGAGAACATTTTGAAAATAAATTTTAATTTAAGATTTGTTTGGAAGGCGGCCATTGGTCTCAGCTAGCTCCAACATGCACTCGTTAGTTCCTTTCCAAATAATTATCTAGAACAGGAAAGATGCATTCCTTCTTTTAAGACATTCAATGCCCTCCGATTATTCTCCACCATCCTCAATTACATTGTCAAGTAAGCAGTTATAGACCTGGGGGATCAGCACATTGTAGTTGTAATCCGACACATGAATTAATTGGAAGGGCTACCTTTAAATGCGGTTTAGACGGCCTTTGGGAGGAAGAGTTGCCTAAATGTAGAGGTATAATTGCTGTAGGGAGACAATTACCTTATTATTCAAAGAAATTAAATGTTCAATGCCTTCATTACCTCCACCTATTTTTGTTAAAACCCACGTTCCATCGTTCTCATCGACTTCTGAGATGAATCCTATCACGTTTAGTGTTGGGCATTTATTGTTGCTTCAATGTCCACAGTCTTATTTGTTAACTGGTTCGTTAATATTTTAATTGACACTGGTAAGGGAGAGGGGAGACTAATTGGTTAGTATTTAAAGAATCTGCTAGGCGAGGTTTAAGATCTATTAAAAGAGAAGGTAAGAGCATCATTGTGGTGGCTCCGTCGGTAGAGCAGCGCCTTACTTGAGGAGCGAAAGCGCCTAGCAATAACTGCTAAGAGGCGATGGAGGCCTGTTCCTGGACTCTGGGTTTGATTTATTGACTGGGCCGGATCCTGGGCCTGAAGTCCAGGAAAACCCCAGGAATGTAAAAAATGCCTGGGCCTGGACTCTGGGTACAGGAAAACCCCAGGCCTTTGTCCAAACCCAGTTCGATCTCTAATGCCTACTCGATACTATGTATACAGCGCCTAGCAATCTCTATGTAAAAATTAAGGGTCTGATTTTTTACTCTGTCAACCAGATGGATATTGGAGTGAATTGAGGTATTCTAATTCTTCCTGACTTTTAATATCCCCAAATTAACTTAGAACACGATGCGAGCAAATTTGTCGTTTCCCTGGACAAATTAAACACGGAAATACAATCCACCCTCCAAAGGATCATTATTTGGTGAGGCTTAAATGAATTTAAATAAAAATTGAAAATAAAAAGGTTGGCGAACGGATATTTTATTATTGCGATAAAGGATATAATCTCAACAATGAAAACATTCTTGAATGCAGAAATGAAAGTATTTGGTCAAAATCAAAACCTTTTTGTAAAAAAGATTAAATATTTATTGATTAAATTCTTTTATTTTTTTAATAATTTGTGTACTTATTAGAGATCGGAATTTTTGAAAAGCCTGGACCTGTTCCTGGGTTTGATTTATTGACCTGGGCTGGTGGATCCTGAGCCTGTAGTCCAGGAGTAACCCTGGAAGGTCGGAAAATGCCTGGGCCTGGACTCTGAGTACAGGAAAACCCCAGGCCTTGGTCCAGACCCAGACCGATCTCTAGTACTCATCATTCGACAATTTTTAAGAGTAAAGGGCCAAGTTGATAGGTTTATGGGATGTTGCCGGGTTTTTTAATTGTCGGTTTGGTAAAATTCCGTAATACATCTCGGGAAATGATTCATACAAACGATAAGTTATTCAAAAGAGCTTAAATTTAAAAGCCTAATCGGGTCCTAGAAAAGTTCAAAAATATAAATAAAATACTCAAAAACCCTCTCAATTTTACCACCTCAAAGAAAAACAAAAAAAAATTAAATTTAAACAACCAAAAATTAATTTATCCAGTAGCCTCTTCTTCCCTCTTCTTGTACAATGCCGCTCTAGGATTATATCTTTTAATATAAAACCAACTTCCAGGCTGCATTTTGTATTCAAGTCGAAACATTGCAGAATCATCATCCCAATGTCTATTAAAACGTTTATAGCCAGAACGGTCAAATTCGGGAATTGTTCGGTCAGGGAACAGTCCAGACCAATGCGCTTCCATTACACAACGTTCTAAGCGTTGTTGTTGTTCAGAACATAAACCTGAATAGAAAAAATATTTTTAAAAGGAAATTTTATGAAAAATGTTGGGGATAATCAAGAGAAAATAAAAGTTTTAAAATTTGCAGACAAAAGGTTAAAGTTGCGGACAATTTTTAAAATTGAGGGAAAATTGCGGTTAATTATCTCTATAATATTTAAAAACGATCACAAAATTTTTGGAATGTCTCAAGTAATTAAACTTAGTTTTTTAAAAAAAAATGAAGGAGATTAGCAAAATTGGGCAAAATCGATTTTGCCGGACCCGGATCCGGATTTGAAACTTGAGCCGGACCGGATCCAGCCGGATTTTTCCGGATAAATCCGGTCCGGTTTTAATCCGGAAATTTCAAAAAAAACCCGGATTTGGGACCCGGACTCCGGAAAAATCCGGCCGGATCCGGTCCGGCGCCGGGCACTAGACAAAATTTAACTGATATATGAAAGTTTCTAACCCTTAAAATTTGCTGTTTACATAAAAATGGGAAGAAGATGAAAAGCTCGCGACTGGAATATTTTGTGTCCCAGAACTATAGGCAACTTTTATATGAGCATAACATTAGAAAAGTTGTAACCTAAATTTTCTATTTCTTATTTCTAAACTCGTTTTTAATGAGAAAACTCTCAATAAAAATTCAATCAGAAAAAAAAACAATTAAAAAAACTTGCAAACCTGTCAACTCCCTTGGAAGAACAGTCCCATCCAACCTCATAAATTGCTCCAAAATGAGAACATCTTGGTAGGAAATTTTGACAGAAATTTTGCACAAAGGACAATTACACGTCTGAACATCCTAAAATTTGTTTTTAAAAAATTTAAAAATAATTTTACAAAAAATACTGATTGACAAACAGTGGGAAGTTTGGAAGGTCCAAATTTTGAAGATTTTTGTGTTTCAGGCAAAGATTCCAATTCAACTATAGTTAAATCACCTTCAACCGATTCTTTTACTAAAAAAAGGGAAAATATTATATTTTTAAAAAGTTTTTAAATTTGAATTAAAGAGTAATTCAAAACGAATTTTCGAAGCAGAAAATATTTTTACAGAGGAATTTCTGTACTTGTGAATTATCTCATACCAGTTGCGGACAAATTTTGCGGACACATTTATAATGGTTTTCTTTCTTCCTCGATTTTACTCAATAGTCCTTGTGGTTAATGTCTTCCATTAAATGAAGCTACAAGAAAAATTGAGTGAAATCGAGGAAGAAAAAAATTCTATACATAAATGTGTCCGCAAAATTTGTCCGCAAGAACTGATATGAGATAATCTACAAGTATCGGAATTTCCCTCAAATATTAAAATTGGAGAATGAATTACTAGAAATTCCAAAAGGGTATAAAAAAGGGATTATAAAAATGCCCAGGCAAATTTTTATACAAAGCATCAGCAAAAATCTATAGAAACTCTGCGGATAATCCCTAAGGCGAAAAACCCATTTTCCAAATTTAAAATTTCCTAAAAATTAACCACAAGAATTTTTTAATTTTTTAAATGAAAAAAACAAACTTCTTTTTACCAAAAGTTGACTTGTCCTTGAAAAAAAGCGTAAAGCAACAAGGGGATTACTCGTCTTTAACAATAACATCCTTAAAACACAAGGAAAAAATTAACATATTAAAATTAAATAAATACAGGACTATATCTAGTCAATTCAATAAAAAAAATAAAAAAATTAAATTAAAACATTTTTACAAATTGAAAGCCAAAAAAAATTTTTTTTAATAAATTAATTAATGAATCATTGGATATCTCAAACTTGGATTTTCTTTCTTAATCATCTTTTCAGTTGTGGTGGTCTGGACCTGGACTCCACTAAATTTAGAAAAAAATATTGAATATTTGGGTAAGGGATAACTCACCTTCTGACCAAATACCGTCCGGACGCTAGAGTAAAAAACACCGTCCACTTTTACTGATAACAAATTCGATTTATGTCGATATTATGTATATCTTTGGATACCTTGATTAGTCCTATAACATGTATCCCTGAAAATTTTATTTCAAAAATTTTTGCTCAAAGCAAACTGGACGGTGTTTTATACTCTAGTAGGTGGACGGTATTTGGTCGGACGGTGAGTTGTCCTGACAAGGAATATTTTGAGTAAACAGAAAAACAACCTCAACTCTTGAACTAACTATACTATCAGCAAAAACTGCCTACAAAAACGCGAAAAAAATTAAAAGCCTTTATAAAATAAAAACTAACCGAAAAATAAATTTTTTCCCCATCTCTTTCAGCTACTTTAGGGCGTGCTCTAGTAGGTCTACGTGGTTGTTCTCCACGCTGTATCGCTTCGAGTCTCTCAGCTTCACGTTTCTGTCTATATTCTTCAATTCTACGCCGTCTTTATCTTCATGATAGCGTACAGCGTCATCAACAAAAAAGTCAAAATACGGAGGTTGGTCAGCAGCCGGATCGAAATTTGAGTAAATTAAGAGGAAACGATCAGAAGTAACACCAGAAAATAACTAAAATTTTAAATTTAGAAAATTGGGTACTTTTCCGTTATCCCTACCCCTTTTTGCGCACATTTTTCGCGGACTGCCTTATGTAAAGAATGGGCAGACTTTCACCTTTCCTTAATTTCACTCAATTTTTCTGTGGCATGTTCACTATTAGAACCATTCTTTTGTCTGACCATTCTCTACATAAAGTAGTCCGCAAAAAAAGTCCGCAAAAAGGAGTAGGGATAACGGAAAAGTACCGAAAATTATTTAAATTTTTAAAGTTTTACAATGTGAAGAGTTGATTTCTTGAAATCTGAACTGTTTGTAAGTTCACTCTAATTACCCTCGGTTCTAAGCCTTGGTCAAATGAAGATTAAATATATTTTTATTCAAGGGGTTATAATATTATAAATTAAAGAGTTAAAAGTTAAAAGGTAAAGTTCAATATAAGACGAAATAGGTGAAAATGTGGCGGATATATATAGTGGAAATTTAGGCAAACAAATATTGTTATTGGGATGGACAGGTCGAGAAATGGGTTAATAAATATTAATACAAAATGTGAATATTAAGAGATAAAGATTGGTCGGTAATAAATATTAGATTGGGAAAGTCGGGAATCTCTTTAATTGAGATGGCAGGTCAATTCTTATCATTATTTATATTTTTGAGAAAAGCTATTTTTTAATTTGTTTATTTGTTTATGCGAATGCAGCATTCCTTCCCCCTTAATTAAGATGACGTCCACGTCATGCTTATTAAATTAAACGGAGGAGATTATATTTTATCTATTTTTTAATTTGTTTATTTGCTACAAATTGCATTCTTTAAAACAAAAAATTTTATTTTAGAAGCCATTTTAAGGTTCTACTTTAGCTTCTTTAAATCGAGGGATTTTTTTTAAGTTCTCCTCTTGTATTTTTTTTTTAATTTATTTTTATACTTCTCCAATTATGGGATTGAATTTTTTTTTGACATACTTTTCTCCGACAAGAATTTTAAAGGGGTATAGAAAAATTTTTAAATTTGATTACAGACTGAAAAAAAATTATAGGTGAAATTATTTAAGGGGATTTAAGTGATTATTTTATAAGGAAATTGGGGTAGGGAAAATTTTAGTTGTTTTTTTTTATGTTCATCTTTAAATTAAGGATGGACACGATTTCTTATCTTTTTACACTGCGGCATTTGTCCATTCACTTTCTGGTTTCCTTCCTTGTTTGTTTTTGCTCGTCCTGTCTGTTGTTTTGACATTGGGAGTCTTATCTTTTGATGATCGATGTAGTCTTTTTTCGAAGGTCCTGCTGTCTTTGCCGATTCTCCCATTTTAAAATTAGGGGGTCTTATCTCATATTTGTCCTCAACCCACTTTTTTCTTGCTTTTTTATATAATTGGGTATTTTCCTGATAAGTTTGTTTTGGACTTGGTTTTGTTAAGTTAGTATGTGTGCTCAAGTCATTTTTTATTTGGGAAATATTTTTAATATCGCGAATATTTTTAAATTTATTATTTTCTATTAATTTTAATTGTATTTTCTCCATTTCCTTTATTTGACAATTTTTAATTAACGATTTCGCGATTAATTTACCTGTTTGTAAATCTAGGAATAATGGAAGGCTTTTCAGGGTTTCTCTTCCAATAATTACATCATATTTTCCTGTTTTACTAATTTCATTTTCTAATATTACAATCTGCGTTAAAATTTCACAACCTGCTATTTGAAAAATTATTTCTCCTTGGCCAAGCGTGGGTACAATTTTATTTCCTATACCAACTATGGCGCTTAAATCAGCGGGAAAGATTTCCTTTATTTTTAATTTTTCTGCGGTTTCTCTTCCAGTCAGGGATACGTGTGCTCCTGAATCTAATAGGCAAATTATTTCTTTTCCATTTATTTTTGTTTTTATTCTAAACCATTCATCGCATGTATTGTCATAACCAGGTGCGATTTCTGCAACATTAATTTCTTTCTCTGGCTCAGACTTTTTATTTTTTCGCAGGTTTTTAATTATTTTAAATAAAATTGGTTTTATGAAAAACATTAGTAAAAATAGTACAGTACTAACACCTAGAAGAGCTAGAAATATCAAAATCTGATTTAATGTAAGCAATCTCATATAATTTGTGCTTAATATGCTCTCTTTAGGTAATTCTGTTATTTCCCAATTGTTGTTTATTGTTTTCTCTTTAAAGGTAAAGGGTGAGTATGCGGGACAATTCATTTCAATTTGTGCTCCATAGCTAGCCAAAGTGGGACTTATAATAGCAATAAGTGCAAAAATTGTTAGCAAATAAGGGCTAGATATTCTTAATGGACTTGCAACTCGGCTTTCGCTGAATCTCACTCTTCTAGTGGGCGAGCGGCTATAATTATTTGGTGAACTTTCTCTAGAATTTTCGCGATTTCTATCATTATATCTGCTGTTATCTCTATTATATTCATTTCTATAATTTTGTCTATTTTCCCAATAATTATTTTGATAATTTCTTCGCTCATAATTATTATATTGGCGGGATTTATAATTTTTTCTTGATCTATTTCGGCAATCCGCTATTACATGTCCAGGTTTATGGCAGTAATAGCATAAGCGTCTTATTTCTCTAGACCGATTAATTGCTAGGGCTTCCACTTTTTCTGCTAAATCTACATATTGATGTTTTTGGCGTTTTTCGTTCAATAGTAATTCGAAATGTTCGGCAACTTCGAATGCCTTTGAATAGTCATCAGGTCTAGCAGCTTTAACTTCGAATTGAAGGTCTGGCATAAGCCGATCCAAAAATTCATCTAGCAATCGCTGTTGTATCGTATTTTCTTCATATCCAATCATTACAGCACGTACTGCGTCATTTAAACGCTGCGCAAATTCAAAAACTCTTTCGCCAGGTGCTTGTTTAATAATAGATAAGGCTTGGCGAGCTACTGTACGAGAATGTCCATTTACGAATTTTTCTTGCAAGAAATCTATAGCTTCTTGCAGAGTAGCTGGTTGTGGGAATTTAGCATCAAGTTCAGCACGAGCGCGACCTCCCAGGCACACTTTTAGACGACTAAGCTTTTGTGCTTCATTTAGAGGGGTAATTATTAAATTTAGAGCATCCATAAATCGCTGGAAAAATTTAGAAAATGAGCTAGTCGGGTTTCCGTCATAGACTCCGACAGGGGTCATTAGACCATTTAAGAATGGGTCTCCGATCATAATCTCAACATTTTCTCCAGTAATGGGTTTCTCAGCAGCTTCCGACGCTTTTTCAGGAGGTTTAGTCTTGAGATTTAGGTCAACTGATTCTTCACTTCCATGACCATTCCAAGAAAATCCGGATCCTCTCGATCCATTTTCTAAGACTTCTACTTTTGCCTCAAGACTTTCAATTTTATCAATTAATTTACGCGCATTTTTAGCAATAATTTCTGCTATTTTTTGCTCATTTTTAGTTAAATTATTCTCAACGTTTTCCATCCCTTCCTCTAGGATGTTTAGGCGTTGGATTTGTAAAATTTGTTCTTTTTCTATTTCCATATTTTTAGAGCGTAAAAAGACTAATTCATCCTTTAATTCTCTATCATCCATTTTATTTTCAATTTCTTTCATTTTTGTTTTGTTTAAATCATTATCAACTCCTAAATTTGATATTTCTTCTTTTACAATTTGTTTCAAATTTTTAAATTGATTTTCTAATTTTTCAAATTTTCCATCTATTAAAGCATTTATTTTGTCGATTTCAGATGAGGACGAATTTGATGGCAAATTTTGTCCTTCAGTAATTTTCGACTCGATTTTACGGAAATTTTTGCATACAGCCTCTTCAAAGCTCCGTAATCGAAATAATAAGTTATTCCAATGACGACCTTCTTCAGGCGTAAAAAATTTATTCGCAAAATCTGATCCAGTTGTGTGTCTGATTTTTATCCATTTCTAAGATACTCCAGAAAATGTTTTCAGGGGCAGGAAATCCTTTATAGAGCTTTTCTGAGAATGGAAAATCCAGTTCCTCTCTTTTTTTTTAAACTGAGGATTGCACCCAGCAATTTCCTCTACTTTAACCGTTGCACCAAGCAGGAGGATAGAGCACCAAGCAGTCTACCTCGTTTTTTTAAATTAATTAATTACGTGGGGTATCTTCCTCCCACAATTTCTCTCAACACTCTTTAAAACAAGCTCTTTTCAGGATTAAAATATCCTTCAAACAAATTCTTTTTCTCTCAAGGCTTTTCACCCGGATTAAGTGGCACCAAATGAACTGTTTGTAAGTTCACTCTAATTACCCTCGGTTCTAAGCCTTGGTCAAATGAAGATTAAATATATTTTTATTCAAGGGGTTATAATATTATAAATTAAAGAGTTAAAAGTTAAAAGGTAAAGTTCAATATAAGACGAAATAGGTGAAAATGTGGCGGATATATATAGTGGAAATTTAGGCAAACAAATATTGTTATTGGGATGGACAGGTCGAGAAATGGGTTAATAAATATTAATACAAAATGTGAATATTAAGAGATAAAGATTGGTCGGTAATAAATATTAGATTGGGAAAGTCGGGAATCTCTTTAATTGAGATGGCAGGTCAATTCTTATCATTATTTATATTTTTGAGAAAAGCTATTTTTTAATTTGTTTATTTGTTTATGCGAATGCAGCATTCCTTCCCCCTTAATTAAGATGACGTCCACGTCATGCTTATTAAATTAAACGGAGGAGATTATATTTTATCTATTTTTTAATTTGTTTATTTGCTACAAATTGCATTCTTTAAAACAAAAAATTTTATTTTAGAAGCCATTTTAAGGTTCTACTTTAGCTTCTTTCCTCTTGTATTTTTTTTTTAATTTATTTTTATACTTCTCCAATTATGGGATTGAATTTTTTTTTGACATACTTTTCTCCGACAAGAATTTTAAAGGGGTATAGAAAAATTTTTAAATTTGATTACAGACTGAAAAAAAATTATAGGTGAAATTATTTAAGGGGATTTAAGTGATTATTTTATAAGGAAATTGGGGTAGGGAAAATTTTAGTTGTTTTTTTTTATGTTCATCTTTAAATTAAGGATGGACACGATTTCTTATCTTTTTACACTGCGGCATTTGTCCATTCACTTTCTGGTTTCCTTCCTTGTTTGTTTTTGCTCGTCCTGTCTGTTGTTTTGACATTGGGAGTCTTATCTTTTGATGATCGATGTAGTCTTTTTTCGAAGGTCCTGCTGTCTTTGCCGATTCTCCCATTTTAAAATTAGGGGGTCTTATCTCATATTTGTCCTCAACCCACTTTTTTCTTGCTTTTTTATATAATTGGGTATTTTCCTGATAAGTTTGTTTTGGACTTGGTTTTGTTAAGTTAGTATGTGTGCTCAAGTCATTTTTTATTTGGGAAATATTTTTAATATCGCGAATATTTTTAAATTTATTATTTTCTATTAATTTTAATTGTATTTTCTCCATTTCCTTTATTTGACAATTTTTAATTAACGATTTCGCGATTAATTTACCTGTTTGTAAATCTAGGAATAATGGAAGGCTTTTCAGGGTTTCTCTTCCAATAATTACATCATATTTTCCTGTTTTACTAATTTCATTTTCTAATATTACAATCTGCGTTAAAATTTCACAACCTGCTATTTGAAAAATTATTTCTCCTTGGCCAAGCGTGGGTACAATTTTATTTCCTATACCAACTATGGCGCTTAAATCAGCGGGAAAGATTTCCTTTATTTTTAATTTTTCTGCGGTTTCTCTTCCAGTCAGGGATACGTGTGCTCCTGAATCTAATAGGCAAATTATTTCTTTTCCATTTATTTTTGTTTTTATTCTAAACCATTCATCGCATGTATTGTCATAACCAGGTGCGATTTCTGCAACATTAATTTCTTTCTCTGGCTCAGACTTTTTATTTTTTCGCAGGTTTTTAATTATTTTAAATAAAATTGGTTTTATGAAAAACATTAGTAAAAATAGTACAGTACTAACACCTAGAAGAGCTAGAAATATCAAAATCTGATTTAATGTAAGCAATCTCATATAATTTGTGCTTAATATGCTCTCTTTAGGTAATTCTGTTATTTCCCAATTGTTGTTTATTGTTTTCTCTTTAAAGGTAAAGGGTGAGTAAGGTAAAGGGTGAGTATACAATTAACGCAGATTGTAATATTAGAAAATGAAATTAGTAAAACAGGAAAATATGATGTAATTATTGGAAGAGAAACCCTGAAAAGCCTTCCATTATTCCTAGATTTACAAACAGGTAAATTAATCGCGAAATCGTTAATTAAAAATTGTCAAATAAAGGAAATGGAGAAAATACAATTAAAATTAATAGAAAATAATAAATTTAAAAATATTCGCGATATTAAAAATATTTCCCAAATAAAAAATGACTTGAGCACACATACTAACTTAACAAAACCAAGTCCAAAACAAACTTATCAGGAAAATACCCAATTATATAAAAAAGCAAGAAAAAAGTGGGTTGAGGACAAATATGAGATAAGACCCCCTAATTTTAAAATGGGAGAATCGGCAAAGACAGCAGGACCTTCGAAAAAAGACTACATCGATCATCAAAAGATAAGACTCCCAATGTCAAAACAACAGACAGGACGAGCAAAAACAAACAAGGAAGGAAACCAGAAAGTGAATGGACAAATGCCGCAGTGTAAAAAGATAAGAAATCGTGTCCATCCTTAATTTAAAGATGAACATAAAAAAAAACAACTAAAATTTTCCCTACCCCAATTTCCTTATAAAATAATCACTTAAATCCCCTTAAATAATTTCACCTATAATTTTTTTTCAGTCTGTAATCAAATTTAAAAATTTTTCTATACCCCTTTAAAATTCTTGTCGGAGAAAAGTATGTCAAAAAAAAATTCAATCCCATAATTGGAGAAGTATAAAAATAAATTAAAAAAAAAATACAAGAGGAGAACTTAAAAAAAAATCCCTCGATTTAAAGAAGCTAAAGTAGAACCTTAAAATGGCTTCTAAAATAAAATTTTTTGTTTTAAAGAATGCAATTTGTAGCAAATAAACAAATTAAAAAATAGATAAAATATAATCTCCTCCGTTTAATTTAATAAGCATGACGTGGACGTCATCTTAATTAAGGGGGAAGGAATGCTGCATTCGCATAAACAAATAAACAAATTAAAAAATAGCTTTTCTCAAAAATATAAATAATGATAAGAATTGACCTGCCATCTCAATTAAAGAGATTCCCGACTTTCCCAATCTAATATTTATTACCGACCAATCTTTATCTCTTAATATTCACATTTTGTATTAATATTTATTAACCCATTTCTCGACCTGTCCATCCCAATAACAATATTTGTTTGCCTAAATTTCCACTATATATATCCGCCACATTTTCACCTATTTCGTCTTATATTGAACTTTACCTTTTAACTTTTAACTCTTTAATTTATAATATTATAACCCCTTGAATAAAAATATATTTAATCTTCATTTGACCAAGGCTTAGAACCGAGGGTAATTAGAGTGAACTTACAAACAGTTCATTTGGTGCCACTTAATCCGGGTGAAAAGCCTTGAGAGAAAAAGAATTTGTTTGAAGGATATTTTAATCCTGAAAAGAGCTTGTTCTAAAGAGTGTTAAGAGAAATTGTGGGAGGAAGATACCCCACGTAATTAATTAATTTAAAAAAAAAACGAGGTAGACTGCTTGGTGCTCTATCCTCCTGCTTGGTGCAACGGTTAAAGTAGAGGAAATTGCTGGGTGCAATCCTCAGTTTAAAAAAAAAAGAGAGGAACTGGATTTTCCACTCTCAGAAAAGCTCTATAAAGGATTTCCTGCCCCTGAAAACATTTTCTGGAGTATCTTAGAAATGGATAAAAATCAGACACAAACAACTGGATCAGATTTTGCGAATAAATTTTTTACGCCTGAAGAAGGTCGTCATTGGAATAACTTATTATTTCGATTACGGAGCTTTGAAGAGGCTGTATGCAAAAATTTCCGTAAAATCGAGTCAAAAATTACTGAAGGACAAAATTTGCCATCAAATTCGTCCTCATCTGAAATTGATGAAATAAATGCTTTAATAGATGGAAAATTTGAAAAATTAGAAAATCAATTTAAAAATTTGAAACAAATTGTAAAAGAAGAAATATCAAATTTAGGAGTTGATAATGATTTAAACAAAACAAAAATGAAAGAAATTGAAAATAAAATGGATGATAGAGAATTAAAAGATGAATTAGTCTTTTTGCGCTCTAAAAATATGGAAATAGAAAAAGAACAAATTTCACAAATCCAACGCCTAGACATTCTAGAGGAAGGGATGGAAAAGGTTGAGGATAATTTAACTAAAAGTGAGCAAAAAATAGCAGAAATTATTACTAAAAATGCGCGTAAATTAATTGATAAAATTGAAAGTCTTGAGGCAAAAGTAGAAGTCTTAGAAAATGGATCGCGAGGATCCGGATTTTCTTGGAATGGTCATGGAAGTGAAGAATCAGTTGACCTAAATCTCAAGACTAAACCTCCTGAAAAAGCGTCGGAAGCTGCTGAGAAATCCATTACTGGAGAAAATGTTGAAATTATGATCGGAGACCCATTCTTAAACGGTCTAATGACCCCTGTCGGAGTCTATGATGGAAACCCGACTAGCTCATTCTCGAAATTTTTCCAGCGATTTATGGATGCTCTAAATTTAATAATTACCCCTCTAAATGAAGCACAAAAGCTTAGTCGTCTAAAAGTGTGCCTGGGAGGTCGCGCTCGTGCTGAACTTGATGCTAAATTCCCACAACCAGCTAC
Organism: Meloidogyne enterolobii; assembly: GCA_963681835.1. Classification (NCBI taxonomy): domain Eukaryota; kingdom Metazoa; phylum Nematoda; class Chromadorea; order Rhabditida; family Meloidogynidae; genus Meloidogyne; species Meloidogyne enterolobii. The sequence goes on along the minus strand of CAVMJV010000058.1, from coordinate 1,489,835 downwards.
TCTGCAAGAAGCTATAGATTTCTTGCAAGAAAAATTCGTAAATGGACATTCTCGTACAGTAGCTCGCCAAGCCTTATCTATTATTAAACAAGCACCTGGCGAAAGAGTTTTTGAATTTGCGCAGCGTTTAAATGACGCAGTACGTGCTGTAATGATTGGATATGAAGAAAATACGATACAACAGCGATTGCTAGATGAATTTTTGGATCGGCTTATGCCAGACCTTCAATTCGAAGTTAAAGCTGCTAGACCTGATGACTATTCAAAGGCATTCGAAGTTGCCGAACATTTCGAATTACTATTGAACGAAAAACGCCAAAAACATCAATATGTAGATTTAGCAGAAAAAGTGGAAGCCCTAGCAATTAATCGGTCTAGAGAAATAAGACGCTTATGCTATTACTGCCATAAACCTGGACATGTAATAGCGGATTGCCGAAATAGATCAAGAAAAAATTATAAATCCCGCCAATATAATAATTATGAGCGAAGAAATTATCAAAATAATTATTGGGAAAATAGACAAAATTATAGAAATGAATATAATAGAGATAACAGCAGATATAATGATAGAAATCGCGAAAATTCTAGAGAAAGTTCACCAAATAATTATAGCCGCTCGCCCACTAGAAGAGTGAGATTCAGCGAAAGCCGAGTTGCAAGTCCATTAAGAATATCTAGCCCTTATTTGCTAACAATTTTTGCACTTATTGCTATTATAAGTCCCACTTTGGCTAGCTATGGAGCACAAATTGAAATGAATTGTCCCGCATACTCACCCTTTACCTTTAAAGAGAAAACAATAAACAACAATTGGGAAATAACAGAATTACCTAAAGAGAGCATATTAAGCACAAATTATATGAGATTGCTTACATTAAATCAGATTTTGATATTTCTAGCTCTTCTAGGTGTTAGTACTGTACTATTTTTACTAATGTTTTTCATAAAACCAATTTTATTTAAAATAATTAAAAACCTGCGAAAAAATAAAAAGTCTGAGCCAGAGAAAGAAATTAATGTTGCAGAAATCGCACCTGGTTATGACAATACATGCGATGAATGGTTTAGAATAAAAACAAAAATAAATGGAAAAGAAATAATTTGCCTATTAGATTCAGGAGCACACGTATCCCTGACTGGAAGAGAAACCGCAGAAAAATTAAAAATAAAGGAAATCTTTCCCGCTGATTTAAGCGCCATAGTTGGTATAGGAAATAAAATTGTACCCACGCTTGGCCAAGGAGAAATAATTTTTCAAATAGCAGGTTGTGAAATTTTAACGCAGATTGTAATATTAGAAAATGAAATTAGTAAAACAGGAAAATATGATGTAATTATTGGAAGAGAAACCCTGAAAAGCCTTCCATTATTCCTAGATTTACAAACAGGTAAATTAATCGCGAAATCGTTAATTAAAAATTGTCAAATAAAGGAAATGGAGAAAATACAATTAAAATTAATAGAAAATAATAAATTTAAAAATATTCGCGATATTAAAAATATTTCCCAAATAAAAAATGACTTGAGCACACATACTAACTTAACAAAACCAAGTCCAAAACAAACTTATCAGGAAAATACCCAATTATATAAAAAAGCAAGAAAAAAGTGGGTTGAGGACAAATATGAGATAAGACCCCCTAATTTTAAAATGGGAGAATCGGCAAAGACAGCAGGACCTTCGAAAAAAGACTACATCGATCATCAAAAGATAAGACTCCCAATGTCAAAACAACAGACAGGACGAGCAAAAACAAACAAGGAAGGAAACCAGAAAGTGAATGGACAAATGCCGCAGTGTAAAAAGATAAGAAATCGTGTCCATCCTTAATTTAAAGATGAACATAAAAAAAAACAACTAAAATTTTCCCTACCCCAATTTCCTTATAAAATAATCACTTAAATCCCCTTAAATAATTTCACCTATAATTTTTTTTCAGTCTGTAATCAAATTTAAAAATTTTTCTATACCCCTTTAAAATTCTTGTCGGAGAAAAGTATGTCAAAAAAAAATTCAATCCCATAATTGGAGAAGTATAAAAATAAATTAAAAAAAAATACAAGAGGAGAACTTAAAAAAAAATCCCTCGATTTAAAGAAGCTAAAGTAGAACCTTAAAATGGCTTCTAAAATAAAATTTTTTGTTTTAAAGAATGCAATTTGTAGCAAATAAACAAATTAAAAAATAGATAAAATATAATCTCCTCCGTTTAATTTAATAAGCATGACGTGGACGTCATCTTAATTAAGGGGGAAGGAATGCTGCATTCGCATAAACAAATAAACAAATTAAAAAATAGCTTTTCTCAAAAATATAAATAATGATAAGAATTGACCTGCCATCTCAATTAAAGAGATTCCCGACTTTCCCAATCTAATATTTATTACCGACCAATCTTTATCTCTTAATATTCACATTTTGTATTAATATTTATTAACCCATTTCTCGACCTGTCCATCCCAATAACAATATTTGTTTGCCTAAATTTCCACTATATATATCCGCCACATTTTCACCTACTTCGTCTTATATTGAACTTTACCTTTTAACTTTTAACTCTTTAATTTATAATATTATAACCCCTTGAATAAAAATATATTTAATCTTCATTTGACCAAGGCTTAGAACCGAGGGTAATTAGAGTGAACTTACAAACAGTTCATTATCCTCAAGTTGTTCTATAAGTTCATGTAACGTCATAATTCCACTAAAAGGTGGCGGATCTCCAGGATAAAGAAAATATCCTTCTTCCATTTAATTAGAAAAATATTTGTCTTAAAATTAGAAAGATTTATTAGAAAATTGAAATACCAAACTCAAATCTCTTCAAATTGAGACGCGCCACATTTCGTTCTACCCTGACTAGTCTAAAAAATTTTTGTGACGTTTGTGCTTCTGATTTCTGTCTGAATTTGTGACCGGTAAGATCGTATTTGCGGGATCCCACATGCGGGATTTTTTTAAATCTTTGCGGGACGGGATCCCGCGGGGCAAATCTCGCACTCCCGCTAATCGAAAAAACCGCGGGATTGTGGGGCGGGATCCCTCGCGCCGGTCACTAGTCTGAATTAGAGATCGGCACGGGAGGGACCCCGGGCGGGATTTCACGGGATCCCGTCCCGAAATCCCGGGTTTTTAGCGACGAGCGGGATTACCGGGATTAATCCCGCGGGATCCCTCCCGTTAGATCTTTTGAAACTCAATCCCGTTACGGGATCCCGGAAATGCTATTTTGCCGATCTTTAGTCTGAATCGACCTGTATTGGCCTATTATGAATTGGCCATTCTGAACCGGCTCCCCTTATCATATTTCTCAATAATCAAACTTTAAAATTTTTCAAATATTTTCTAAAATGCGATTTTGCTCAAGTAAATTACTTGTTCTGCCTCACGAAATAAAAGCTTTAACTACTTTTATTCGAACAAATACAACAACATCTACACATTTTGGATTTGAAAAAATTAAAGAAGAAGAGAAACAACAAAGAGGTTTTCTTTGGTTTTTTAAGGGTGCAGCCCAAAACGGCGCGAGGCCCTAACGGCGCAAAGCCATAACTTGCTGAAACATATCTGGCTCTTGTCAATTTTGGTACCAATCTCTTTAGCTCGATGGGAGGACTCGTTTGATACTAAATTTGATGAAATTCGGAAATTTGAAGCAAGTTATGGCCTCGCGCCGTTATGGCCTCGCGCCGATTTGGGCGTGTCCTGTTTTTTAATAAATTTAATTCCCCCTCTAATTTTTACAGTCAAAACAGTTTTCTCAAATGTTGCAAAGAAATATGATTTAATGAATGATGCAATGAGTTTATTTATTCATCGATTGTGGAAAGATTATTATGTCCAGAATTTGCCGTTAAATAAAAATTGTAAAGTTGTGGATGTGGCGGGAGGTACTGGGGATATTGCTTTTCGAATTGCTGAAAGGATGGGGGCAAATGGGAATGGCGCTGTTACTATTGTGGATATTAATGAGGTTTGTATTGATTTTGTATTAGACAGTTTGGGGACGTTTAAGTCATCTTTGGTTTAGTGGGTTAGTTTTAAGTTTACCAGTGGATAGGTGGGGGTTCGAGTCCGACTGAAGGGGAAATATTTTTTATTTGGTTTCTAATAAAAATAAAAACAAATTAGACCATTTGGAGTGTCTTGATTTTTTATATTTAACAGTTAAAGGGCGTTTAAGTCATCTTTGGTTAAGTGGGTTAGATCTAAGTTTAGCAACGGATAGGGGAGGGGTTCGAGTCCGACTGAAGGCATATTTTTTATTTGGTTCCTAATGAAAATAAAAACAAATTAGACCATTTGGAGTGTCGGATCATATTTTTTTGAGTTACCAAACTTAATTTTTACTCTATTTTAGAATATGTTAGAAGTAGGAAAGCTTCGAGTACCTCCAAATTATGCTAGCCATTTAAATTGGGTTACAGCTAATGCAGAATCTCTTCCTTTTGAGGACAATTCTTTTGATATTTACACAATAGCTTTTGGAATAAGAAATTGTACACATCCAGAGAAAGTTTTGAATGAAGCTTTTCGAGTGTTAAAACCTAGAGGTTTTTTTTTAATTTTTTGTTTAAGAAATGGGTAATAGTGTCGTTTCCCAGCCCCATTTTTTCCTCCCAATTTTCTACCCTATGTTTTTACGGAATGGTCAAATTTTCCCCTTTCTTTCATCAAATTTGCCTTTCCATATTTTGCCTAAAAACAATCAAAAAGATTAATTTTTGATATTTAAAAAAGTATTAGAGTAATGAGAAGAATCATTTTCCCAATTAATAAAAATGGAAGAACTAAAGAATTTCAAACCTATTGATTTATATGAAAAATTACGTTTGAGTGATAATGATTTCGATGCATGGCTTGAGAAGCTTGGACTTCTTCATGGAAAGAGAACTTGCTACAAATGTGGGGGTCGAACAACAATAAGTGTTAAGAAAGACGAAAGATATGGATGTTGGCGGTGTACAACCAAAAATTGTAGAGCAAGACAAGGTTCTTTTTTTAAGTTTTTTTAAAAAAATCTTCTCTCTCATTACTCTAATACTTATTTAAATATCACAAATTAATCTTTTTTGATTGTTTTTAGGCAAAATATGGAAAGGCAAATTTGATGAAAGAAAGGGGAAAATTTGACCATTCCGTACAAACATAGGGTAGAAAATTGGGAGGAAAAAATGGGGCTGGGAAACGACACTATTACCAAGAAATGATTTTTAATTTTTAAGGGATGTTCTCTTGTTTGGAATTTGGAAAAGTCAACAATCCTGTTATTCAGAATATTTATGGTTAATTTCTAATTTATTTTTTAAAAATCATTGAAATCCTAGTTAATTAAAAAATTTTATTTTCCCCTATTTCCTTGATTTTTACTGACTCTTATTCTTGCCTATAAGTAGAGGTTGGGATGGTTTTGGATTTTTAAGTTATTTTTAATGGGAGCTACTCCAAAATTTGGTTCAGTCTTCACCTCTTTCCACTATCAATTAAGAATTTAATTTTCACAAGAACTAAATACCCCTTTAGTTATTGTGAAAAATTGTACCATACATATAATGATTCTGACCCTATCCGAAAGGAATGCCGGCATCCAATTTTTTCTTTCCTCCTCGAATGAAAAAAAGCCGAAAAATTAACCTTTTCTTTCTCATTCGAGGAGGAAAGGAAAAATTGGATGCCGGCATTCCTTTTGGATAGGGCCATGATTCTCGTACATCGTGAATATTCTTGGTCAGCTATCCTTGTCTATTGGCTAACAAAATTAAAAAAATATTTTAAATTGAAGTTTTTTCTAACATTGGGTTATCTAAAAATTCGAGGTCGATTTTATCTAAATTTTTGTTTTCGATATTCCTACGGAGAATAAATAAAAAACATAAAATTTTTATTTTTTCTTTTTTCAGATCTTTACAGTTTTCAACTAATCCCAGTCATTGGACAACTTTTAGTTGGTGATTTTAATAGTTACAAATATTTGGTTGAAAGTATTCGTGTCTTTCCTGATCAACAAAAATTCTCAAAAATGGTTAAAGAAGCAGGTTTTAATAATGTTACTTTTGAAGAATTAAATTTTGGAATTTGTAATATTTATTGTGGAAGTAAATAAATTTTTTTAGAAAATTTATTTTTTATTTTTTTGCTTAATTCGTTGTTAAAGACTGACAAATTATTATTTTTAAAATTTTTTTTATGAATTTAATATTTTTTGGCTCGCTTTAAATTCGGCCCAAGACCGTTTTGCAAGAAAACGAATAGGAAGTTTGGGGTCCTCTATCGAATAATATCAAAAATATCGAATTTGCATGACAATACTAAAAGAGGATTAATTGACAGTCATTTTTTATAAGAAACCCACATTTTTTTTGAAATTTTCCCTGTTGCCCGAAAAACATTAACTTTAATATTCCAAGTTTATGTGAGCATGTCAAGGGTCTTGAACTTTTTCCCTTGGACTTTTTTTTCGACACGAACCCCAACCTAACTTTTCAACCCATGATATCTCTAGTTTATATTTTCTGTTTAGATAATTTTAAATATTTTAACCTATTTTAATGGTCAAAAAGATGTGTAAAGCTTTAGGTATGTTAAATGTACTTGCTTCTCGTGCTTTTACAACATCTAATATTCGGGCTTTGAGGTTGTTTTTTAATTTTAAATTTTCTTTTAATTTTTTGAAGATTCGGCTCGCAAAGAACTCAGCAATCAGATATTTTTCAAGTTGGAGCTTTTTTGCCTGAAAATAGTAAAAGTCAAATTTATCAAAAAGGGCAGTTATTTGTTCATAAAATTTTTGCTTATAGGTTTGTTGAGTTTTTAAATTTAGTTTTGCTTATAAAATTGAGGGAGAATTTTGTGAAATTTATTTCCAATCTTTTTTTAGCTAGGGATCTGGTAAGGAACCTTTCTTTACTGTGGCCTTAACTTGTTTTTTAAATTTTTGCAAAAAAAACGGATAGCACTTTGCAATAGTAAGTCGGGGGTCCTCTATCGAATGGTATCAAAGAAATAACGAATTCGTGGTCACAATAAAAAATGGTTCCTTGAGAGAGGTACCACAATATTCGCTTTTGCCATCGTCAATTTTTGGTGATGGTTTACTGAAAAAGCTTGGAGATGGCAAGCCAATTCACATGTATGGGAAATAGGGCTGGACGCAATTGCGTATTATGTAAAATTTAATGGTTTTGACTTGCAGCTGCGAAAATTTTTTTGGCTGCGTTCAGCCCTGATTAAAGCAACTTTTCCCGAAAATTACTTGTTGGCGTCAGAATTCTGGCAATAAATAATAGCGGATATTAGAACACCTTTTGTATTCAGACAATGACCCATTTACTTAATACATCTTAAATTTTGATATCTTTCCTTGAATTTTTGAATGAATTTTTAAATTTTCTTCCACAATCTAAACAAAATTTTCCTCAATTTTCTTATATTTTTATTATTTTTTAATCGAAAATTAAAATATTTTTTTAGAGGAATTATCGTCAAGTCTACAAATTGTGTTATTTATTCTAGAAGAAGGTTTATTTATTTTAATTTTCTAAATAAATTTTTTGTTTAAGTGTGAATACACCACTTGAAGAATCCTTTTATTATCAAGTTCTTATTGATAGTGACGATTGGAACGAAATGGTTTTTTAAATTTATTTTAAGTTTTTGGGATCTAATGTCATCTTTTGGGGTTTTCTAATCTTTTTTGAGAGGGTTTTGGACTCTGTCCGTAAGATGAGCTAAATTTTACTACAAACTGATTATAGTTAAAAGAGGTTAGTAAATAGAATAAATTTTTTGAAGACTTGCGGACAAAATTTGCGGAATTTTTGGAGCATAATGTAAAGAACAAAGGGTTTTTTTCTAAAAAGTTTGATTAAATCACCTAGGTATCCTGTTCTTTATTTTGTATTTTTCTGAAATAAAACCGAGCTTTCGACTAGAAAATCGCCTTTTCTTTCCTCTAACAAGAGAACATTCCGAACTGTATGTGAAAATTTTGTATTTTTTCTGTACCATCGTGTAGAGCAGGGCCGAAAACCTTTTTTGGCCTTTTGGCCCTGACCCCCATTTCGAAAAGTTATAGGGGTTAAAAGTTAGACCGCTTGAGTATACTTGTACAACTTATGTATTAAAGAGAAAAATGATACGATGGTCTTCACGATGGTGCAAAAAAAAATACAAAATTTTCACATAAAGTTTGGAAGTTCCCTTGCAAACTCAGTAGTTTTCTTTCAGCATTTTCCCTATAATTTGACTACATGCCTCAATTCTATTGGAAATATGGAACAAAAAAATAAAACAGAATATAACGGAATGGATATAGTTGCACATGATGAAATTCGGCCATATCAAAATTTACAAAATTTGGCTGATGAAACGCCACCGATTAAAAATGAACATATTTATCAATGCTTTCCTACGCCAAATTTGTTGGAGGAAGGTTTGGAATTGGGAAGCCTTGGTATGGTTCGATACGCCTCGACGAGCTGAATCCAACCATACCAAGTTATCTTAGATTCTCGACAATTTTAAACGAAGTTATAGCCTCGGCGGTAGGTTGGGGTGTACCCTAAAAAAGTGATGTTTTGTATAAGTAAGAATAACTTTGAAGCCCTATAACTTTTAGAAATAGGAGTCAGGGCAAGAAAAGCCTGGCACCAAAATAGGTTTTCGACCACGCTCTACACGATGGTGTGTAGAGCGTGGTCGTAAACGTAACAAAATTTTTGGTGATAATTCGCGGTGTTCCCTTGTTATAGTTATAAATGAAAAAGCAACAGCAGACTTTTTTTCGTTTCTAGAGCCGTAGCCAACGTTTTTTTTCCTAATTTTCTACACTCTTACCTCTCCAGATTTTGATTCTAATTTGAAACCCTTTTAATCTTCTTTTTTAAGTTTTAGGTTTTGAAACGGAAACATTTCAACAAGGATTGGAATTTAATCAATTGTTAGTTTAATTTTAAGAATATTTTTTTAAATTAAAATTTTATTTTTTAGACTTCCCCAAGCTGTCTACAAACATTTGACAGATTTAAATGAAGTACAAGTTATTCCTTTTTATTTGGGAATTAATGGAAGGGATGGACAAAATTTTCATCTTTGGCGTTGTCTTTTTCGAATAAGAAATTTGGGGAAGAAAGTGGTTAAACTTCAAGATATAAAATTGGATACGTCTACTTTAGATGGTTATTATACAAGTTTGGAAGAAAGTTTAACTGAAAATTTGGTTTGTTTGAAATTTTTTTATATAGTCTTTGCGAAGGTTCGAAAACCTAACCAAAGAACTTATGTGAGGATTTTTTGGTTAGGTTAACAATAAGTTTAAATCTTTTGACTATGACAGGTTCCCTATTTACGAATAATTTCAAATCCACTTGATTCAAGGCACTATTCCCTATTTTCTGTGGATATTTCATAGTCAGCCTTTTGAGCAGAAACTCAGTTTTTTGGGATCATTTAAAATTATTTTTGGAGGGTTCTTCTGATTTTTTAAAATTTAAAAATTTTTTATAATTATTACTTCTTTCATAATTGTCAAATCCGGGATGTTCTGGTATGGCTGAATCGAACCATACCTGACCGTCCATGATTCGACCATTTTGAATGAAGTTATATCTCTGCGATACGTTGGCCTCGCAGTACGTTGGGGGTGTACCTCAGTTTCTTCCATAAATTTACTTTAGACTCTAACAATAATTTGAAATTTATTTTCTTTTTTTTTCAGGCAAAAAAATTAACTCCAACAAAGTCAGTTACCCAATTTGCCCTTCATTTTGAAATGCCAATAAGATGTGTAAAAGGAAATACTTTATGTGGTTATTTTATAGCTGAAGATGATCAAAAAAGAAAAATTAAATTAATTATTCCCTTAACGCCATTAGACTCAAATCAAATTTATAGTCAGGAACAAATGGAGACTGTGAGTTTTTTTTAAATAATTTAAAAAAGGGAAGGCAATTATGAAATGTTTTGGGGGTTTTTTAATATTTTTGGAGGTTTTTTTTTCTGATTTTTTAAATTTAAAAAGTCTTATGATGTTTTGAATTTTTATAAAAATAATTTTGAATTATAGTAAGAGAGAAGTCAATTTTAGCCTGGACGGCCTCCAATCCTAACCAAAATCCTAACCTCCAATTTTAACCAAATTGCAAAATATTTGGAGTTTTTTCAATTAAATCTAAAATTTTCAAAATTGCCAAAAAAATATTAGAATATTAAATTTTATAATTTTTAAAAATTTTTTAAGGTTTGAATATCTGTCGTTATATGCCTACATGATGATTATTTTTTTGAATTTTTTAATAAATGTATTTTTATTTGATAAAATTTTAAAATAAAATTTTTAATTGATTTAAAAAATTTTTTTATATTTTCTAAAATATTTTTTTGATTTTCATTATTTTTTAATAAAATTTAAAAAAAATTTTAGTTTTTAAATGTCAGAAATTAATCAATTAATTCAAACAGCTCGTTTAAATTTTGTTGACAGTCAATTTAGTAATTGGTTAAATGTTAATAAATATTTTAATTTACTTAAGGTTTGTTTTAATTTTGAAAGTTTTCCTAAGTTTATTTCTTGTTTGATTGAAGCATTTTTCCTGTTTAGATTTGACCTTTCAATATTTTTTTTAAATTATCCAACAACCAAAAAAATTTCATTTTATGGCATTCGGTTTTGGATCCGTAGTAGAGCCCGGCAAAATCGGTTTTGCCGGATTCGGATTTTCAACTTGAACCGGACCGGATTTTTCCGGTCCGGGAAAAATCCGGAAATCGCAAAAACCCCGGATTTGGGACCCGGACTTTGGAAAAATCTGGCCGGATCCGGTCCGGCGCCGGGCACTATCCATTTAAAAATTCTCGGACCTCGAATGGCTGCCTGAAATCACCGTTTTAATTACCCTCAAATTTTTAAAATTACATTTTTAGAATGCAGACTTGTCACTAACCGAAGATGTTTATCGTGCTTATGCAGCAATAATTGATGCTTTATTGTTACACCATTTGGACGAATCTTGTCAAAAAAATTTTCTCAATACAAAAAAGATTGCTAATTTAATATTACAGTCAGTTTTTTTTTGGAAAAATTCTGTCATATCTACCAGAAACCGATTCGGACAATTTATATGTCATTCGAAAGAGCTCCTCGAACTGAGTCGTTGACACCAAAATCAACGAAATTGAGCTTACCCCCCCCCCCTTATGGTTTTTAAGTTTCGGGGACCTATATCTCGGCCCATAGAAGAGTCACGAAGCTAATTTTGGTGTCATTCGACTCAGTTCGAGAAGCTCTTTCGAATGAGCTATCTTTTGTTCGAATCGGTTTCTGGTAGATTTAATTTTTCGAAATTTTCCAAAAATTTTTAGAAATTTTTTTTTAATTTTTAGGTTGGACACAATAATTCAAAAATCAACAAATATTGAAAATAAGAATTCAAAAAAATTTAAATTACTGGATTATCTGGCCAAATGCATTATTTATATGAGAACGGGTGATTTTATTAATGCTTGTGTGTTGGCTGATAAATCGGTTAATTTAAATAATTTTTTATAAAACTTTTTGGGAGGTTATTCAAAAATTCAAAAATTCTGCTAAATTTTATCGTTTTTTAGTAGAGGGGGTGAATTAAGAATCCTGTCATAAATTTACGATTTTGGGGAATCGGAATTTCCGACCAGACAACTTTGGGAATTTTTTAATTTTTGAAATTCGGGATAGCAGGATTCCTAGTTTGGATTATTAGGGAGCAGGCCAACTTACCGCAGACCTATAACTTTATTCATACTTGTCGAAGCCGGGACGCCCTGGTATGGTTCGATGCGCCTCAACAAGCTGTATCGAACCATAGTCATCCCGGATTTGACGATTTTGAACAAAGTTATAGCTCTGCGGTAAGTTGTGGTGTACTTGGAATATTAAACCTCACTAAATTTTATTTTTTTTTTCTTAAATGTTAAAGATTTGAGGAAAATTACTTGAGAGATTAAAAAATAATTTTTTGATAAAAAATTAAAAAATATTTTCTCTAAAATTCTAAAATTATTTTTTTTTTCAATTTTTAGCCAATTTCTTCAAAAAAACAAAAACAATTAATTCTGGCCATTTATTCCTACAGTCTAGCTTGTGAATATGCATTTAAGGGACTTGAATTGGGTGATGATGTTGACCAAAATTTAAATGCAGTTTTGTCTCTCTATACACTCGAATTGGTTGTTTTAATTAGAAAAAATTGTGTTGATGAAAATTCTTTGCTTTTTTGTAATAATTTTATGGTTTGTTTTTTGTTTTTAAATTTATTTTAGAGGGGGGAGCATTTAAGTTGGATTACATTTTGATGTTTTGTCATTATTAGAGGGTTAATTTTTAAGTTTTCAATTTCGGATTGGGATTTTTTGTCATTATCTTCCTCCAATATTTTACAAATTTTCCAAAGGTCTGGATCTTTAAAGTGGAACTTTTAAATTTTCTTCTTTAATTTAAATGGAGGAAGGACGAGGAAGAATTTGTTTAAGACGGGGAAACAAGGTAAAAAGAGGAAAATAGGGATATGCGGGTGGAACTCTGCTTCTTTCTATATGGAAAGATATTAATCAGGGATGACAGGGTCAGAAAAAATGTCGGGTATGTTTCGAGTCGGGGTTTCAAAATTTTAGGTCTAGGTTTCAGGTCAAAAATAGATTTATTCCCAGGAAAAAGCTAAAGGATTTTGCTAATTCCTGAGGATGAGTTGCTTGGTGAAAAAAATTTTTTTAATTTTCAGTTGGGATCATTTGTCTTCAATTATACCCAAACATTTATAAATTTACCTAAAGGAAATAGAGAAAATGAATCTTTTATTTTTTGTGATCAAACAACAATTTTGAGGCGTTCAAATGAATATTTTGAGGGAGAAGCTTGTTTAAAAAGAGCATTTTTGTTGAGCGAAAATATTTATTTTTTGAGAAGATTTGTTTGGTTACTTGAAGAATTTGATGAATTTAAAGAGGGAATTTGTAAGGAGTTTTTTTAATAATTAGGGAGGTGTTTGAACGGTTATTTTGAATAAAATTAAGTTTTCGGTGGGATTAGGATCATCATCAAGGTGGCCTCTTCCAAATCACCATGGCTTCCCAAAAAGAGGCGAGAAGGTCAAAAAGGGGGCAAATGCCACCCAAATCAGGCAAAAAGGCCACCCCGGTCCTCTTCCATTTTTTCACTAATCTATGGTCTACCTTTAAGACATTGAGGAAATTTTGAAAACCAGACATGAAAACTGACATTTTCCTTCTTCCACGTAGAATCCTTTCTAAAATGATTAGGGTGATTATTTTCAGAAAATACTTATTTTAAAATGATTATTTTCTAAAATGAATTTTCGAGCCTCATTTTTATCGAGTTGGGCCGTACGAGTCCGAGTCTTTTTCGGGCCAAATATCTTAGACCCGACTCGATCTTTCGGTCCGAGTCGGTCCATTTTGGCAACCTTAAAAATGATTATCAAACGTTTGCAGATTATTTCGATTTTTAAAAAATAAAAATACAAAACCATCCCTCCTGTCGTCAAATATTTTCGAATTTCGAACTTTAATTTTTTTAAATTTCCTCAAACTCATTCTGACTTGTTTAAAATTTTTTTGTTTTTTATAATTTTTAAAATAATTTTTAAAAATTTTATTTCTAGATCCATTTATTGACGATTTATTCAATTCTATACCCGAATTTCCTCAAGATGCTTTTAATGCTTGTTCGCCTGAAAGTATTTCTAGAGCTGATATTAAGGTCTTTTTGAAGGGGAATTCTAAAAAATTTTCAAATTTTTTTTCAGATTTTTTTATTTCGTCTTTCCCAACATTTAAAATGCGAATTTAATATAGAATTTACACTTCCCTGGATATTTTACAAAAAATGTAATTTAAATCATCAACAATTTTGGAGTTTTGTTAAATGTGTAAATAATGAGGGGATAGCCAAGTAATTAAATTTTAAATTAAATTAAATTTTTTGTGGGAAAATTTTAATAAAAATCCGCAAATGTAAAAAGGAAATTAGGTAAGTTTATTTTTATTGTGGAAAAATGTCTCCTAATTTTTAAAATTCTGGTCTGATGATTTTATTTGGATTTTATTTTTATTCTGATTTTTTTAAATTGAGAATTCTGATATTTTTGTTTTCTGATTTCGAAATTCTGTTTTTTCTGAAATCAGAATTCTGGTTTTCTAAAAATAGAGATTCTGATTTTTTAAATTCTGATTTCCTTTTAATTTGAAAATCCTGATTTTCTGGATTTGAATTCAGGTTTTTTAAAACCAGAATTCTGATTTTTTCGTTCTGAAATTGGAAATTCTGATTTTCCGCATTCAGAATTCTGGTTTTCTAAAAATAGATATTCTGATTTTTCAAATTCTGATTTTCTTTTGATTTGAAAGTTCTGATTTTTCGGATTATGAATTCTGATTTCTACAAACTTGAAAATTCTGATTTTTTTTAAATCAGAATTCTGATTTTTTTGTTCTGATATTAGGAATTCTGATTTTCAAATTTTGATTTTCCGCATTCAGAATTCTGATTTTTCTGAACTAAAAATTCTGATTTGTTTAGATTACAAAATTTTGATTTTTATTTTTTTTCTGGAATTTCTGACTTTTTCTAATTATCTCTTAAACTTCCTTAGTTTTTAATTTTTTTCAGCATAAACTTGAGTATTTTAATTCAAATAACAACAGCATTAGAACAAATAAGAGATCCAAATATTGAACAAATATTTTCTGATGATTTAATAAATACAATAAATTTTATAAAAAAATTGGGAGAAGAAAATAATTTTTTAAAAATAATTTTGGAAAGATATTCAAATTTATTAAAAATGTTTATGCCAGAAAATGATTGGATATTTGTTGTTGATAATGAAAATAATAAAATTGAAGCGAAAGAAAGGGAAGAAGAAGAAGAAGGAAATTTAATTGAGAGAGAAGTTGTTGCTGTTGATAAATTGGAGGAAGAAATTAATAAAATTATTGAAGAAGAAAAAAATTTAAATAAAAAGGTAGAGGGAAAATTTAAATTTTTTTGTTGTTATTGTAGTCAAGGGGCAGGGGGTCATTTCACGGTTCCAAAAATTAATCGGTTCCAGTTGTTAAAATTTTGGTGGTTCCTAGAATTGATTCCAATACTTGTGTCCTTTCTTCTTTATGAGAAAAAAAGCGGAGACAATGGGGCGGGGCTTATGGGGGAAACTACACAAGTACCGGAAGGGCCTTTCACAATTCCAAAAATTAATCGGTTCAGTCTTAAGATACTTTGGTGGTTCTTAGAAATGATTCCTAAGACCGGGAAAGTATTAGGATTTAATTGGGGGTTTTCTAATTATCCAAAACGTTTTCTGTCTTCTAGTATTTAATTCTTGTAGAATTCTAGTCATTGTGTCCCTTCCTCCCTTGTAAGGATTAACCGAAGCTTAACTTTTAGTTGATCGTTCTTTGATATTGGGTCGTTCAATTCTTTTAATTTTTGACGAATTTTGAATTTTTCTAAATTTTGTTTTTAATTTAAAAAAAAAATTTTTTAAGCCAGAAAAGCAATTATTGTCAATATCAACACAAACAGACTACCAACAACCACCCCAACAACAACAAAATATCCAACAACAAATTAATCAACAACAACAACAACTTAATAAACAAATTAAAATCATTCAAGATTGGGGAGAAACTAATTTTAATATAAACAGATGGATATGCCACAATGCTATGCTTTACAAAATATTTAATCGAAGATAAAATAAAATTATCTTTTTAAATTTTGACAATTTTTTTTGGTTTTATTATTTTCATTATTTTATTTTTTCAAAAATATTTTTTTATTTCTTGTCTTTAAAATTAAAAAATGAAATTTTATTGGCTCTGGTGTAGTTTAGTAGTCTCTTCAAAGTTTATGAGTCCATTGAAGGTTTATGGGGGAGTAGTCATGGAACTCAACACCTTCATTGGACTCACACCTTGAATATGTATCTCCGAATACATATTTAAAAACCTTGCTTTATAGGCTTTTTTGCTCAGATTGTGAAGAGATGAGAATATTTATTCTTTGTTCCTAATTTTAAAATTTATTTATAAAAATTTAGTAATAAAGGAATATTTTTCGATATGTTTTTAGTGGCCTAAGGGTGTTCCAGAAGTAAGAAAACGAAATAACTAAAATTTTCATTTCTTCAAAAATAGTATACTAATTAAGATTAAAGGCAAAATGTAATTAAAATTAATGAGTTGAACGAAACCGAGAATTGGAAAATTAATTTAAATAATTTCAATAAGTATTAAATAATATAGCAATCTCAAACTTTTATTCTCAACATTTAGACAAAAAGAAACAAATTGTATCGATACGCGGAAAGTAAATTGTTCTCGCCATACTCTAATTTATCATATCCTGGTATAGTATTAGAAGTCTGGAGAACAAACCAAAGTCAATCCAGCTCCCAGACCACGTCCAAGCCTTATTAAATAGAAATACAAATCCACTGAATCCTTCCTTTGTAATTAAAGATCCAATTGCACCATACACGTAATATATAATCGTTCCCAATGACTTTAGATTTTTGTGTCTTCTGAATTAAAGAAAAATAAATGAAAAGAATATTGGGCTTTAGTTCACGAGCTCAATGAGATTATTTATGAGGGTGTAACTATATAATACTTAGGACCCGAGAATTTGACTAAAAATATACCTATCTATCGTTAAGCAAAGTTCAAATATAAGAACCTTTTCTAGGAGTCGAACTCACAGAAATATAGGACCGGCTAAAGTAAAAAATACCATTCGATGATTCTGAACAAAATTACGACTTATGTGTGCCTATGGTTTATGTGTGCCTACTTATTTATGTGCCTATTGTCCGATAATGGTGAACCTATTGCATGTAGTTTTCTTCTGATAGTTTTCTTCTAGTTTTCCTACTAGTTTTCTTCTGATCACTGGGGAATTGAACTTCTAGGATCACGTTAAAGCTATTCTAACAAAACTATAGTTTTATGTAATTAAAGTTGCAAAAAGATCCTAAAAGGTAGATTGTTAGGGATATATATTTAGTGCCGGCTTAATCATCTCCCCCGTTCATCAAAAACGAGTAATAACACATACGATATTATTTTTGTAATGTTATTGCCATTTTTTTCCAACCATGTATGTGCGCTTATTGCATGAGTATGAGGTTCGATTCGTTGACGGAAGGTCATCACATTAACTTTTTTAAAGTTAGTTTTATTGCATTGTGAAACAGTATCATTAAAGCATATCGGGCCATACAGGAACTCATCCCCCTCTAGCCAATATGGGGTTATTAATACATGAAAATGGAATCTAAAACAAACTTGTAAATTTTATTTGGTACTTTTCCGTTATCCATACTGCCTTGCAGATATATTTTTTACGGAAGAAAAAATGCGAACTGGACATTTTCTATTTATTCTTTTTCCCATGTTATATAACCCCAACAGGGTATAACCTATATATTTCTGTTTGATCATTCCCAACTTGATATTTCAACCAAAATCTAATTGTTGAGGCTTTATCTAATTTACGGGTGATGTAACTTATTTAGAGCTTACCCCGGCAAGCCTCTTTTTAGCAATTCCTTTCCAATTCGTTCCGCGCTTTGGTTGTAATTTATTAATTGTATTTCTTCATCTTTAATTGCCTCAAATGCACGGGTTAGCATAACATTTGGCCAATAAAGATCCTTAAAATTGATTATAAATTTTAAACTTTTTCATGTCACGCTTAAGATAAATGAGTATTCTGACTTTAAATCCCAAGGAGACGGGAGCTTGCCAAACCATGTACATAATAAACTTAGAGGAGATGCGTTAAATAACTCATGAACAGTTGATTTTAGTTTTTTAGGCTCTGGGAGTATTTTTATTTCGAAATCTATAACAAAAAATAGATCGACACCCCCGCAGGATCAAACGCCACGGGAAGTTTTACATCTATATATTAGAAAATATACCAATTTCTTCGTAATCCAACTTTGCATAAAAGTTATAATTATAATTCCATGATTAACGCTGCGCTCTTTATACCTTTCTATACTTTCTGGGTCAATAAATGTAGTATTTGTGCAGATGAGTGCGAGATTTATCTAAAAATATTAAAAATCAAAATTAGTCTGTGTGATTAAATTTAATTTTTTACATACGACTTTACTTATGTCTGCCACAATTTTCTCCGACATAAATTGAATTGCAGCTGTTTGTTCCTTGTTTCCTGTCAAAGCACTAGATAGAATACATCTGTCAATAAAAAGACGGGTGTTTATAATTTATAAAAAATCCAACCCTGTGACTTAATTTTGGGAGCCCATAAATCCCTTCAAAAATCGGTGCCCGTTAAATAAATTATTGTTTAATCATTTATTTAGTATACAAGCCTAGCGTTCTTCCTCACTAATCCTCCATTCTATTATCTTTTTCATTGTAGGTTAATCTATAGTGCCGCAATATGTGTTAGTAATTAATAAATTTTTACTGCTCGTTGTGGGAAGTGGCTTCTCTGATTAAATCAAACACCTCGTTTAAAAATACAGTCTTCTTTTTGAACAGTTTTTCAATGCTTAAAATAAAGCAATCATATGATATGAAGAAGAGAAATAGTCTGATACATTCCCATTATAGAGTAGGGTTGTCGGAACCGGATCTCCAGATCCGAAGAAAGGCAGGATATCCGGAAATTTTAGGTTCTGATACAGGATCCGGATATCCTTACTCGAGACACAAATGTTATTAAGGCTCCTATACAACTCATCCAATCCTTAACTCCTTCGGAACGAGACTATCGAGTACCGACGGTTGAGTTTTTGGCCGTGTAGATGAGTTAAGGATTGGATGAGTTAAGGGGACACTGTTATTAATCTCCGAGTAGTTTTCCTCTGTATCCCTATCTAATCTTACTGTATAAATAATGATTAAAACATATCATCTCTCAATGACGCAAGATTTTCTTCGGCTGTTGAATAGTCTAGAGCATATTGACCATCCAAAAATTCTGTAAAAAATTTTTTTGATACATTATTTTAGTGATATATTACTGTTTCTGATTTTTGAGTATTCATCAAGGTAGTCTTTCTCTTCTAATTGGAGATAATTTTCAATGTACAAAAACAGATTCAAAGCTTCGGAGTGTAATTTCTCAATTTCTTCACTTGTTGATTTGCAAGACAGACGAGTTAATCGACTGATTTTCTATTTATTAATTTTTTAATTAAAAGATAAAAAAAGGTTTTTTAAAGTTGTTACTGGTTAGGATTTATAAGCAAGTTTGACTTTACTCCAGAACTGAAAGTATTATTTAATAGTAATTCTGAAAAAATGGTTTAAATTAAAAGTGAAAACCAATGAAGGTTTAAAATTTTATTAAAAGCGATCAGAGAGGTGGAACCAATATTACACTAGTTATTAAACCACTCTGGAAAGTGCGCAAGGTAGATATATACAATCCCCAATATATCAACTAACCATCAATATTTGCTCCGGTCCATTTTCTCCTACACAAGCATTTACGAAAGCCTGTTTAATCGGTACACTTCTGCTAAAGGCTGGGTTCGTTGCATAGTCAACTGACAGACTGAGAGAGGCGATGCGCATTGTTACTTGCTAAATTATTATAAACATTTAATTAAAATTTCTTTCTAAATCTTAATTAATTTAAAATAGGATTGGACCCCGATCCTTCGTGTAAAAGTTTTTGGCGTCTCAGGCGAAAATTTTTGGATTCTCAGATTTTTAAAATAAAAAATTTTCCAATGAAATTTAGAAAACAAAACACTAATACTAAACTCATTTATTTTTGTAGTATACAAAACAGCGTTTGAAGCTTAAGATTTGAATCAATAAGCCAACATTGACTTGATTGAGGTCTAACAAGTTAACCACTAGGCACTCCTTTAACAACAAATTGAGGAACTTTTGGACATTTTTTAATTCTATTCAACTACATACCAAAATCACCATTTAATGGCGAGGTTATATGAAAATTGTGAATTTAACCGTAATTTAAAATTCAAGGGTTTGATGTAAATATATAGGAATTTAATATATTTTCTTTGGTATTTAAAACAACCTACATTTAAATAAGTCGAAATATCGAACATATCCAATACGTTTCCTTGAATGTTTTGCAAATTAGCATCCAAATTGTTGAAGCTATTTTTCATTCCTCTGTTAAGATTCATCATTGCTTCATATTCTTTTGACTCTTTCTAAAATAAAAATTATACTGTATTCACTTTGATTATCTATTGCTTTAATTCTCGATATCCTCCGATTTGACGAACCCTTCGAAATAACAAGCTCTTCGGTCTCTTCAAGTTCTTTATACCGAGAGTTTAGGGGCTGAAACGACCGATTTAAAACCACAAATTTGATATTTGTCTAAAAACCCCAGAATATTTGAGAATGAGTGACTTTTAAAAGATTAACTCCCCAAGATGGAATTGGTATTTAACTAAAACTCAAATTTTTTAAATTTGGATTAATCGAATAATCAAAAAATAGATTTATATTGTAATATAGGTATTATAGAGATGGAAATTGCTCTTCTATTAGAATAAACGAATTAGGTAAATATAATTAAAAAAATAATTACAGCAAAAGCTTTATTTAGAGATGCCGCTACCAAAGCACTGACTGGGCCAGACATTTTCATTAAATCCAGTGTGGTTTGTTTTGCAACGTCAAGGTGCTCTAGCCAGTCCGACATTGGACTGGCTAAGTTTGAAAAGGCCGTCAAAAATTCATTCACTTCTTCTATTACTAAAAATTTTCTTAAAATATTTAATTTTTGGTTACGTAACGAGGATATACCATCGAATTGGAAACGAAATTAGTTTTCTAGCCTTGGATTGGAGGATGGTTCAATTTGTGTTCTTCGTTGGGTACTTAACTCAAATGGCTCTATTTAGAGTAACCCGACCTCCAAAACCTCGATGATTCTTTGGCGAAAAGACCCGAGGCTATACCCCGATAAACCCAGATCCCCAACACTTCCAACTACGAAGGGTCGGGTTACTACCCTAGTTCTATTCCATTTCCAAGATATATTAATTTTAATAAATTAGAAAAATAGAATACGGTAAATTGAGCAAGTTTTGAAGAGAATTTTTTAAGGACACAAAAATCATCCTTATAAACAAGAGGGAAATAATAAAGAATTTTCACTAAAATCCAAAATTTATCCAATATCTATATTTTATCCTCTATATCCTTTTTTAATTAAAAAACATATACTATACCATCATTCTCAGGTTGATGTACTTCAGATTTAATAGAAGCACAAAATAACAGAAAAATATAAAGTTTAAAATCCATTTTCTATTAAAATATTTAAAGTAAAGCGAAAAATAGAATGTCATAAATTTTGTGTATATAAACAATATTTGGGAATATTGAATGAAAATAACTGCCCATAAATATTTAATAAAGGCCAAAAAATGAAAAGAGGACTAAAGAATCCAAAAAAACATTTGCTGATAAATAACTATATTATTTAAAAAATGACTGAAATTTTATAGAAATTAAACAAAAATTATCATCCATCAATGTCGGAGACCCGACAATGAAAGCACTTGCTTTATTGGGAAATAATATTTCCTTTCCCTGATTGTTATCGAGGCGTATGGGAATTGTTTTTCTCCCGTATATTTGATACACTATACCCGGTCCCTCACCTCCAGTAAAGGTGATTTTGTTGTGAAATGCTCCCGCTAGACTACAATAAATATTGTCAATCTCTCTTCGAGCGATTGACTTTCCCACACAAACATTTATGGAAAGTTTTATGGTCTTGTCACATCTCTCAGAGTTTGTGACTATTAACCTTTCTAGTAATGGATTAACTTCCGCTATGTCGAAATTCTCATAGTTAACGACTTTAATTCAACTGGTGATCAAATGGCTCTTTTAATCAACTGGCTATGTCGCTCTCTCTGAGAAGCGACCTTTGCTTAATGGTGGGAATGTACACAGCCGCGACTACTCTGCATGCGCTGGCCTGGTCTATTTAAAGAAAAGAAGACTCTCCACAAAGATGCTCAGTTTAGCTGCTCAGTTTTTAACTGCTCAGTTCTGGGATGTAGAGGGAATAAAAGAAAATATCTATTTTCCCCTTTCTCCCCTTCCCTTTTTCCTGTCCCCTTCCTTTGTAAATAAATTTATATTTTTATTTTATGCTTTTAATTATTTGTATTTAATTTAATTTAAATAAACTATTTATTATTTATTCTTTAATTAATATTAGTAATTAATTATTAAGTACTTCAATTATTATAACGAGTCTTCCCGCCCAATTATTTAATTTTAGGTAGCCTCAACGACTAAATTCCCGAGTTCAGGGGTTCTCCCCGGCTCATAGGCACAAGCAAGCCCGGCAAAACCAAATGGCCAATTTCCTGGATCCAACGTCTACTCATCTTTGGCGGCATCTTGCCAAACTTACGTCGCAGGCCCTCGGGTCTGCGACACATGGCGACCCAGACAGGATTACTAATTCAACATTAATAAAACAATAAAACTACACTAATTATTAACTACATTTGACGGATCCAGGACAATCTACTTCATCTTTACTCTACTGGGTGGATGTTCAACAATTCAATAACTTCCACCGAAATCTATGGACTCGTTATGCACTGAGGCAAATTTTACTTTAATAAAAATTCAAAAATAATTTTGAAATTTTCTTTAAGAAATTTAAATTTAAAAAATAAAAATCTTTAATGTTAAGATCACTTAGTGACTTAACTTATTTCATTTAACGTGAATCACTCTTCGAGTGTTCACTTCAGGTGTCTCTCTGAAATTTGCAGCTACAACTCTGGTTTTTACTATTCCAACTCAGTTACTGTCTCTTAAAGACAACAACAATAAATTTAGCAAATCGACTAATGCGACTATATTATGCTCAGATGCACAAACGGCACATAATAACCTGGCTGTTGCCCAAATCTGCAACTACTACATATTTTTATGGATCTGCCGACATTTGACTTGGGCCTTCATACACGATGATTGAGCTAAGTGAGGAAAATTTTAATTTATCCCAAAAATAATTTTAAAATTTTCCTTAAGAAATTTAATTTAAACAAATAAAAATTTTAAGGTTAAGCTCATTTAGTGACTTAACTTATCTCATTTATGTGAATTACTCTCTGAGTATTCACTGCAGATCTCTCCGTGGACTTCTCAGCGACAACCACTTCTACAACGACAATAATAAATAATTATTTATTTATTATTCCAACCTAGTTACTGTCATTAAAGGCAACAACATATTTAATAAATTGATTAAGCAAAAATTCTGTTACTGCTTTGCCTTATTGCAACTACATTAGAATATATGCAAAAACGACAGATAACAGCTCGGCTGTTGCTATAATCTTCCACTACTACTTATTTCTATGACTCTGTCAACAATTGTATTTTGGGCCATATACACAATGATTGGACTACGTGAGACAAATTTAAAATTTAATGAAAATTAAAATTTTAACTATACTAAATTTTAAAAATTAAAATATCCGTCACGATCCTTCTGGACATGACACTAAATTTTAAAAGAAATTTTAATAATTTATAGTTGAGACTCTTTTGAGTCTCAACACCTTTGTCAGATGTTGGTACAGTTTCAACAGCATTTCACGTGGACAACATTCAACGCATCGACAAAAGTTCAGGACAATACATATATTTTAACCCCCTTCCTTTCTACCACCTTTCCCATACTTTACACCTTTTAATCTTCTCTCTAATAAATATTTATTATTTATTTCTGTTGTCCACTTCCGTTTTCTCATCTTCTTTCTATCAACACTTAAGCATTCTTTTAATTTTAAATTGCTTTCTTTTCCCAAAGGCGCTTGTTGTTTATACTAAGTGCAACAACATTGCTCTCATAAATTACAACACAAAGTTGATCGTCTTAGAGCGAACAACAATAAACAAATTTTATTTACCTTTTAATTGTTAAGTCATAGTTAACAACTACTTAACATTCATTAATCCTTTAACAATATTAAGGACCTGCGCTTTATGCATCTCGCATATCTCATTCTATTATATCTAATCATCTTTTTGCTAGCTAGCTTCTTTATATTGGGTACCCACCTCGCGCTATCTACGCCTATCCGCTTCTCGCCCGCTTTATAAAATAAATCATAGGTCCCAATCCGCGCCTCTGCGCCCAACCGCTTAACGCTCTGCGCTTTTTGCATTCCGCTTCTTGCTCGCTCCTGCGCTATTCGCATTCCGCTTCTTGCTCGCTCCTGCGCTATTCGCCTCTCCCTTTCCCGCCTCGCGCTATTCGCATTCCGCTTTGCTCTGTCATGCGCTATTCGCTCTCTATACTTTATTTTAACGCGAATTGCATTCTCATAAAATTCACTTTAGGACTTAAAAATTTTAATAATATTTCAATTTAAATTACTAAATTTAAGATAAAATTGGTAATTATATTAATTATAAATGACCAACGTACTTAGCAACCGAACAAGGAAGGCAGCTACAAGACTCAACTCATTGTTGGCACAATCAATGCCCACATTACCAGAACAACGAGACAACATAAACGAACTTGCGGAAATTAAATCAACATTAATTGTTCTTCGAGGTCACCTCGAAGAACTCGAAGATGTTATGGCAGCAATGAATAAGTTAGACGAGGAATGGGCTTCTGCTCTTTCTCAATCAACAGAGTCAGATAAGATTTGTATGTCTAGAATCTACGATAGAGATCAAGAAGAATATCAGTGTGATGTTATGATGATTAAAGCTATAGATGCAAGAAGAGGCTTAATGACACTTATTGGTAAATTTACAACTAGAGAATTTGTATTAGAATCAACATGCCGAAGGAATGATTCAATATCAATTTTGAATCGTAGCATGGATCAAACAAACCAAACCTGGAATCAAACAGTACAACCGGTCTCTCTTCCTATGCTGACATCACCAAATAAATTCTCAGGCAACATTCGACACTGGCGTGAGTTTATTGAATCTTTTATTGCAACCGTGGGAAATTCTAATATTGAACCAATTTATAAGTTCAATCACCTATTAGGACTTCTGGAAGGCGAAGCTTTGAATCTTGTACGTTATTTTAGGCCTTCGGCCGATAACTATAAGATCGCATTGGATATGCTGAAAGAGAAATATGATGATAAGGAAGCAATCACCGACGACTTGATTCAACGATTCCTTGCTTTAAAACCCTGTTGGTCGTTTTCAGACGTCCGACAATTTCAACTTGAAATGGAATTGATTTGCAGACAACTAGAAGCTCTCGGAGCCGAATTAAACAATCCTATTATTTGTTCTTCTTTGGAAGACAAATTAAATTATTCAATGCTAAAAGAAATTAAAGAAGCCAAACGTAACAACCCAACATGGAACACGAGAATGTTCAGAGACAAATTAAAACAACTAGTCCAAGAGGAGGAATCTTACAAAATAGCTTATGGTCTTCAACATGAAGCGAAGACTACTACGAATGGTAGAGATACAGGAGTCCGACTTTAAGTTAGGCATTTAAAGAATTAAGTCGGTATCTTTTCTAAGACCGACATGAACAAATACTATCAAATAAACTTGATTCTTCAGCATCAGAATTAAAAGAAATCTCGGAGACCAACAACCCAACTCATCTTGGCAGCTTTATCCACAAATACTTCCTGAGTGTTGCATTAGTCTAGTTTCGTTACTGGCTAACAGCGAATATCGCGACAACATAAAGACAACGTATCAATTAATTACACAAAATGAAACATCTCTCATAAGTAGAGCTGTGAATTTTATGCATTAAAAAATGCAAAATATGCACTATAATATGCATAAAAAATTGCCGAAATATGCACAAAAATATGCATAAAACCCAAAATATCCATGAAAATATGCAATAAAAATAAAATTTATACCTAGAAATTTTACATTTTCTTAGTCAAAAACATTCAAACACCTATTTTTATCAAGATTCCTCCTAGTTTATACGTATTGTTCAACAAATTGAGTATTTTTACTCTGTTGGACATTTTGAGATGTGGCGTTTTGTCGGTGTGACATTTTGGGGTGGGACATTTTTGGGCGCGTCCAATAAACAAAAAAATTTTTTGAACGAAATTCTTGATTTTTATAAATTTTTTCCAATATTTTTACTAAATTTTCAATTTTTGGCAGGATTTTGGGCAATTTTCGCGATATTTTCCCCAAAACCCTCAAAATATGCAGTAAAATATGCATTATGCAGGAAAGTCTGAAATATGCAAAAATATGCATTATATGCAAATAGAAACCCCCTCTAAAGTTTTTAAACAAAGCTAAAACAGTGTTTTTTGTGCTTTATACATGATGCCAAGTTTGCAAAAAAAATATGCATTTGCATAAAAATCACAGCTCTACTCATAAGCAATATGGAGGCATTGCAAATATGGAACAATCAGGTAAGTTCAAATTCAACCCAACACACTTGATCAACATTGGCCAGAGAATGCTATTATAACTGGATTGGACAAACTACAACAGCTTCACTGTAAATTGTGTAGACAAGAGAAGAAAAGATATTAGGCAAATAATGTAATCATCTGTCAATCAAAATTACGTCCTCACATTTAATTGCGAGGACAGCAGAAGAAAAGAAAAAGAAAAAAAATTTGGAAAAGAAGAAATGGAAAGAAAAGGATATTTGCAATCAATATAATTATTTTTGAAGAAATCACGTTCTCATAGTTCTCTATGTGAACAACGGAAGCGAAAATTATGGGGGAAATAAAATTGTATCAACTTGAACATCATAACTAATGGTCCCCACATTCATCTGTGAGGACAAAACGAACTCAAAAGTTGGAATCAACGGACCTAACAACATTTAAATTGTTGTCCTCGCAGTCTTCTGCGCGGACAATAGAAGCAAAAGGTATTTGAAAAGAATTGTAGCCCTAGGAAATTTAAACTAATCGTCATCACAGTTCCCTGTGTGGACAAATTTTCTCAACAACGAGATTAAAAGATTAAAGTTGTCGTTCTCACAGTTCTCTGTGTGGACAAATAAATGATATGAGTAAAATAGTGGAATCATCTTTACATAAATATTCCATGTCCTCACAGTTAGCTGTAGGACCACATAATGGAAAGTCATCTGAATCAACATACAATTATATAGAAAGCAAACTCAACATCATTTAAACTTGTTCACAGTCCACTGGGCGAACAAAATAGAGCCACAACTGAACTAGGGAATCAAAATTGTACTTCATCACATTTATTGGTTCCGACAAACGAACGCAACAATAATATTTCAAATTGTAGTCAACACAGTTCACCTGGTTGACAGAAGGATCAGCAACGGAAAGAATATAACATTTAAATTGTACGTCTTTACAGCTCAATTTGTGCAGACAAAAGAATTCAACTGAAAATAACAGATGAATAACAAAGGTCCGGAAGCTACACTTGCCGGATTCAGAAATACAACAATAGTAAAAGATAGAACTCGTGATTGTGCTAATCAACAGTTGTGACTTGAACTTCATAGTCCATACCTTCAAATGGGTGGACAAATCAAAAAGGGATTTACTTTAATTTACAGCTGATAAATTTGGACGAATTATACAACAATTTATGGTTTGTATGTTCAATCAATTTATGGGTTGCATGTTTGTAAAATAAAGTTAATGAAGTTCGGAAGCTCCGCTTATCGGACAGTTGAATAAATGGATTGACGTGAAATTTTTCTCTGCAACTTCGACGAAAATAAAAAATAAGTAAAATATTTTTTTAAATCAACAGAAGCCCAATATAAAAATATTCTTATATTCTACTTCTCGAAAGGGGGGAGAAGATAGAGAAGTGGATCTTTGCTTGAACTCTTCTGCAGCATCTATAAATGGATAGACAACATGATCAATCAAGCAACATTACCTTCAAAGGATATCTTAGAAATGGGAAATTTGTCCGTTGAACTATGTTCTCGGACATTTGGGGAAACTTTATGTGTTTGACAAAAACAACAAAAAATATTTCAAATAGAAATAACTAAAAGGAAAATTTGAAGTTAAGTTTATTTTGAGGTTTAGCTTCTGCTGATCCTCTTTGACAAGTTTCAGGGACAAAGTCTCTTAAATTGATCTACGACGGAATTTCAATACAACGGCACAATATGAAATTAGCAACTTCTCGAAAGGGGGGAGTGTGTCGGAGACCCGACAATGAAAGCACTTGCTTTATTGGGAAATAATATTTCCTTTCCCTGATTGTTATCGAGGCGTATGGGAATTGTTTTTCTCCCGTATATTTGATACACTATACCCGGTCCCTCACCTCCAGTAAAGGTGATTTTGTTGTGAAATGCTCCCGCTAGACTACAATAAATATTGTCAATCTCTCTTCGAGCGATTGACTTTCCCACACAAACATTTATGGAAAGTTTTATGGTCTTGTCACATCTCTCAGAGTTTGTGACTATTAACCTTTCTAGTAATGGATTAACTTCCGCTATGTCGAAATTCTCATAGTTAACGACTTTAATTCAACTGGTGATCAAATGGCTCTTTTAATCAACTGGCTATGTCGCTCTCTCTGAGAAGCGACCTTTGCTTAATGGTGGGAATGTACACAGCCGCGACTACTCTGCATGCGCTGGCCTGGTCTATTTAAAGAAAAGAAGACTCTCCACAAAGATGCTCAGTTTAGCTGCTCAGTTTTTAACTGCTCAGTTCTGGGATGTAGAGGGAATAAAAGAAAATATCTATTTTCCCCTTTCTCCCCTTCCCTTTTTCCTGTCCCCTTCCTTTGTAAATAAATTTATATTTTTATTTTATGCTTTTAATTATTTGTATTTAATTTAATTTAAATAAACTATTTATTATTTATTCTTTAATTAATATTAGTAATTAATTATTAAGTACTTCAATTATTATAACGAGTCTTCCCGCCCAATTATTTAATTTTAGGTAGCCTCAACGACTAAATTCCCGAGTTCAGGGGTTCTCCCCGGCTCATAGGCACAAGCAAGCCCGGCAAAACCAAATGGCCAATTTCCTGGATCCAACGTCTACTCATCTTTGGCGGCATCTTGCCAAACTTACGTCGCAGGCCCTCGGGTCTGCGACAATCAATAAAGATAGGGAATTATTTACTAAAAATCAAGGCTGGGCAATTTCGCATTTTAGCGTTTCGCATCTTTCGCATTTTTCACATTTTTCAGCGCGAAAAGTTTCGCATTCCGCATTTCGCTTTTTATTTTTAGATTTCGCCCAGCCCTGCTAAAAATAATGGAAAAAAAATTGTTTATTTTTTGTTCGAAATAAAAAGGGAAAAAGGGAGAACGGTTAATCATTTTGAAATAAACAAAAGAAAAATGAGAGAATTTATCAAAAGGTCTTCCAAAGTT
The DNA here is from genome assembly GCA_963681835.1 of Meloidogyne enterolobii. Lineage (NCBI taxonomy): Eukaryota > Metazoa > Nematoda > Chromadorea > Rhabditida > Meloidogynidae > Meloidogyne > Meloidogyne enterolobii. The sequence goes on along the minus strand of CAVMJV010000058.1, from coordinate 1,460,427 downwards.
TCCACCAAAAGATGTCCGATTTTAATTAAATATTAATTTAAAAATTTATAACAAAAAAAAGTTTACAGAAAATTTAACAAAATTCCCCCTCCTCATCTCCCCTTCCTTCCATCCAAATAAATCTTTCCATTCATTTTTATTTTTCCAATTTAAAGCATTATTTGTATACATTGACACAAGTATTTTTTGTTGTTCTTCTAAATCTCTGAGGAAAAGGACTACCTACAAAATTTTAAAAAAAAAAATTAATTTTTCTATAAATTAAAGGAGCCTATTCCCTATTGGGTAATTTACCGACTAAAATTTTCTTTGGGGATTCTAGTTCTTTTAAATATCTTTCTCGTGTCTGATAATTTCTATGACCGGGGTTTCAAGGCCGGGTAATCCGAAAAAGGGATATTTTGATAAAATTTGCTTTTTCGGGCTTCCTGGTTTTCAGGGGGTTTTAACTCAAAAAACCTGGCCCGGGGTTTTTTAAGTTTAAAAATCAAAAACCGGGGGCTCTAGTCAATCTAAAAATGTCAAGTTCTAAGCGAACACACTTTCCTACAATTTTTTGTTTGCAAAAATTCTGCCCAAAAAGTTAGCCGAAAAATTCAAAAAAATTACGTAATTTTTCTATTAATTAAAAAAATATTTTAAATACATATGTACTTTACGGGCACTTTAAAAATCTTAAAAGAATTTTTGACAAAACTTCCCCCAAAATTCTTCCCAAATTTTAAATTAAAATAAAATTTAACTGGAAATATATTTAAATTATTTAATTGTTTTTTTCTTCTAAAATAAATAAAATTTGAAGTATTTTTGAGTAAAGCTAATAAATTAACAAATTCTGAATTTGTTAATAAATAATTAATTTCTTGTAATTCAATAAATATTGCTGAACAAGTAATTGAATTTATAAATAAAGTTTTGGTACAAAATAGTTGAATTGAAGAAAATATTTGGTTATAACCTTTTTTTAATTAGAAATTTTATTTTTTTTTTTTGATAAAAATAGAAAAATTAATATTTTGTAAGGCCGGAAAAGTTTCTCTTCGAACCTAGTAAATTAAACAAAAATGAAAGTCAGTGATGAGATCAGTCACTAGAGATCGAGCTGGGCCTGGACCAATGCCTGGGTTTTTTCTGTACCCAGAGTCAGGCCTATGCATTTTTTGACCTCTTGGGGTTTCCTGGACCTGGGTTTTTTCTGGGCTACAGGCCCAGGATCCAGCCCAGGTCAATAAATCAAACCTAGGAACAGGCCCAGGCTTTTCAAAGATCCCGATCTCTATCAGTCACAGCTCAATAGGGTTGTACTCCGTCCCCGAAAGTCGGGAAATTTGAGTTTTTTGAAAAATTTTCTCCGTGGCCCTCCCACCGTTGGGGAATAATCCTACTGCTCGACCGCCCCACCATTGACTGGTTGAACATTGAAAAACTTTTATGGTCGAGTTCCGTCCAATCTTTTGTTAAGGTCACTTTTTATAAAACAATGAACGAATTGTACTAAATAATATTGACCCAAACATAAAATTATACAAAATCAACAAAACGTGCTTTGAACAAAAAATAGAAAAATTCTGATTTTTTTCTGAAAAGCAATGCCCCAAAATACTTTTGGTGTAGTGGGAAAATCTCAAATTTCTGCTGCTATATGGCTCTGGTTCGAGTCCAGCCTTTGGATATTATTTTAAAAAATACGTATTTGAGTGCCAAAAAAATTTAAAATTAATTTTGAGTAATTCTGAGAAAGTTCTGATTTTTTTCTGATTTTTAAGAACGATTCTTCCCCTGATTTTTTCATTTTTTCATTAAATACCTACCGTAATGCAAGTGAATCATTGAAAGATTATTTGACCGTGGAATGCCTCCAATTAATTCTGGAAGTTTTAAACTTGGATTTGTTCTAAACCAATGAATCTTTAAAAGGAAAAAATTTAGTAAAAATATTTTTAAAAAATTTATTTTTTTACATTGTTTCCTCCACTTTCTGCCAATTTTAACGATTCTTCAAAAATAACATTTAAAGGTTCTTCTGTATCCGGATCATTAGCATCAATAAAAAGTACAAGAATATTTGAATTGGGCACAGATTCAGGAGATTTATATGTTGAGAAATACATTACAATTAATTCAAAATTTAATCTAAAATTTATTTTATTTTGGTTGTGCGCCAAAACTTTTTTATAACGCGTTGTAACGCCAACTTTGGCGTTTTGTGTGGAAAATAAATTGTGGCGCACAACAAGACATGTGTAAATTTTCTAGAAAATTGAGGAAAATCGGAGAAAGGCAGGGAAATAATTTCAAAAAAAATTCAGAGATTGATCATAATTTCTGAACCAATAGAAGCGCTTGCCGTATTAGAAGCCCACTCAATGAGGAGGTATTGCAGAATAAACGCCTATGCCCTTAATTTAAATAAATTATTTTCTTCAAAAGATAAAATTTTTTCCAAATTTCCCCATTAGAAACCCACCCAGTGGGACCCATTGAAAAATAGACGCCCAGGGCTTCTATAGTAACATTTACGGTAAATCAGAAATATATTATTAAAAAATACAACTAGTGTGCCGTAAATGCTGAAATAATGTCCCTCTCAAATAATTACCCCCTCCATATTAATTACCCCCGCCAGCGAGAGATCGAAAAAATAATTACCCCGGGTAATTATTTTAGCAAATACGGTGTCTACACTTTTATTGAACACCAAAAAATATTTAATTTATTGTAAATTTCTACAAAATTAAATATTAAAAAATCAGAACATACATAATTAATTAATTTATTCATTCACACATTTTTTTGTTATTAAAAATTCTTTTAAAAAATTACAAAAAATATTTTTATCAAATTTTGGGAATTTATTTAATTCAAATAAATTATTTTCTTCTTCAAAAAATAAAATTTTTTCCAAATTTTCAGGAATTGTACAAATTAAATACCCTTCTTTTTCCAATTGTTTAGCTAATTCTAATTGGTGATTATTCATTAAATTGTTGTTAATTATCGCAATAAAAGGCTTTTCTAATTCTAAAACTTCCAAACAAGTACCGGCACCGGCATGTCCAATTATTAAAGTGGCATCTTTTAAAAAATAAAAGAAAAAGTTTTTAGAGAAATAAAAAATATTTGAAAAATATTTTTTAAAAAAATTTAAGCCTAATACGAAGCCTAAGCCATTTCAAAAACCATAAGGCGACTACTTGCCAAGCAGAGGTCGATCGGAATTCCGATTTCCGAAAAATTAGGCTGATTTCCGAGTTCCGACTTTTGAGCCATTTCCTATAGTTCAGATTTCCGGCACCTTCATCATTTCCGATCGACCACTGTTGCCGAACCCCCCACATAGGAGAGCAATTTCCTCTCCCCTATCTTACAATGTGTACCCAAGATACTGGAACGGGTAAGGAACTGAACCTCAATGGATCTTCCATATTTCTTTAAATTTTTAAAATTTCAATTTTAAGTACTAGAAAGGATTTAGAAAGTAACAAGGAAAATTGGGGAAAACAGAAAACCATTATTAATTATCACTCCAAGTTTACCCATAACCTCCTTGAAAAAAGCCGTAAAAGAAGGGAACTGGAACGAACCCCGTTTATTCTTTGTTTAATTTGTTTAGAAACCCCTTTTTAAAATATTTAAACTAAAAATACCTTCCATTTCACTACAAATTGAATCCTTGTAACGAAAAAGTTCAATCTAAAAATAAATTTATTAATAAAGCTGTCAGCAAATATTTGCGGACAGAATTTTATGCAAATTTACAATAATGTTGGTAATTCAGTAATTGTTTTGGTAATTCCGTGGATTGTCGTTCCGTGACCTGCTTGTTCTGTGATTTGGAACAGACCGGTTAGCCCCCATCCAAGATAAATATGCTACATCTTGCTTATTTTTCAAATATTTTGTGTGAAGCCGGTCACGGAACGACAATCCACGGAATTACCAAAACACGGAATATTTAAAAATCAGAATACATTTTTAGAAATAAGAATTTTTCAGAATTTTTTTCAAATCTGTTTTTTAAAATATTCTAATTTTTTTAGAAAAGTCTTATTAAAAAATATTCCCATTTTTCAAAAAATTCCAATTTTTAAAATATTCCATTTTTGGTCATTCCAATATTACGGCTTTCTTAACAAGTTTATAATTAAATAGAACATTTAATTAGCGGAGTTTTCCGACTCTTTTAGGTTTATTATGAAAATAAATTTATCATATAGTGTAAACTACAATTCAGTTTTTCATTAATAAATTCCAAAAAGTTTAAAAAAATAAAATTCTGTCCACAAAAAAAATTAAAAAAACCTCAATTCCATTAATTTTTCCTTCCCAAATTTCTTCTTCTCCTTCTTTTTTAAAACAATTTAAACATTCAGGTATTTTCCCATTTCCATTTTGTATAATTAATTTGTCAATTCCAATTTTTAAGAAATTTTGTAAAAAATCCTCATTTAAAATAGTAAAAATTAATTTTTCGAATTGAGTACTTCCAACAGTCACAAAACACTTTGAAGACATTTTCTTCCTTAAAATTTAGAGGAATACCCAATTAATTCTTCGACTGGTTCGTATAGCCAATTATCTCTTCTTGTTATTAAAAGTTGGTTTTGAATAAATGCGAGGGCACGTTCGTGGGCTTCTTTAAAATTTAAAAAATTTATTGGAAATTTTTGAAGGGTTTTAAAGGTAAAAATTGATTTAAAAAATTAAATTGAGGTTGAAAATACTCAAAAATAGTTTTTAAAAATTTTCTAGTGTCTAATTATTAAATTTTGAAATAATATCCACGAGTGGGATTCGAACCCGAGACCTATCAAAAAAGAAAACCTAAATCTTTCCCACTACACCAAAGAACAATAAAATCACTTTGAGTTTAGAAATTGACTCTTTCAGTTAGTGAAAGGTTAAAAATAGGATTTTATCGATACTTGGAAAATCTTCGTCCCTAACAGAACCGAAAAACGGGATCGAAAAATTTTTCAGTTCGGTTTGATACGCATCGAAAAGTTTTTAGTCTCAGTCTTTCAGAATCGGTTTTCATCATTTGAACCCAATGCACCGCTGAGTTATAACTTCATTCAAAATTAGCGGCACGTTTTATCTTGCCAAAAGCTTGTCTTGCCAAACCCCTAAAAGCTGATGAATTGCCAAACCTCACCCATAAATAAAAGGTATGGGGCTATTTTAACACCCTTGATAATTCTTAAAAAACAAAAAACCTTTTTCACGCTTTGCAGAAAGTTTTTTCACAACAGCTTCGTCCTCTACTCCAGTCAGGTATTTACTTGCAATACCAGTAACTTCTAGAAAAAAAAACAAAAGAAAAAAATTGTCTAAAATAAAAAAACCTTTTTTTGATGATTTTGGTGTAGATGCTTCTTTAGATACCAAAGTTATCCAGTTACGTGCACTTCTTCTAGTAATTCTAACTCCGCTTGTTCCAGATGATGAATTATTGTTGTTATTATTGTTATTATTCATAAAAGTGATATCTAAATAAAATTTATGAAGAAGGTGCCTAAATTCTGGTTAAAAATCAGTTGAAAAAGTATGGAAAAAGAAATGGAAAAGATCGAAAGATCGTGTCACTCTAAAGTAGGGTTGTCGGTTTCAACCCGAACCGAACCGAAAAACCGAAAATTCTCGGTTCGGTTTCGGTTAACCAATGAATTTGGTGAAACCGACAACCCTACTCTAAAGAACTGGTTTTCAATAGACTCTAGCATCTCAATTGCGGCACCAAACAGGCTGTTCAAAAAAGAATTTTTGAGTCCTAAAAATCTCTGAGAATTTCTGAATTAGCACGGCAGACTCATTCGGTATGTTAGTGATAACGTAGCTAGAGAAAAATGGAAATCGATATTTATTTGTAAATTTTTTGCATTTATTTTTTTATTTATCTTGGCCTACATATTTCTATTTTTGATTAATTTTTATTTATAGGATATTTCTAAATTTTTAAAAATTATGGCTGATAATCATATTGTTGGAGGTTCCCCATCATCATCGGTTTCTAGTTCAGCACCTTCTATAGCGGAAAATGTCAACACTGTCTTTTTGGTCGGTGCGATGTCACTGCAGCAAGTAATCGATGGGATTTTTAACGACATGGAGTCACCTGTCATATCCGTAGGATTTTACTAATTACAATTTGATTTTAAAATTTAGTTGGATTCTGGATCCGATATAGGACATTTGTTAGAAGTATATAATCGTCATCTGCATCCTCCTGGACATGCTAGCCTGGGACTTCCTTTTGCTCAAGTTATTGCACAGCGTGAAGAGGAGGCACAACAACTTGCTATAAACCAAGCGCAAGATCTTGGCATGAGAGTAATTCCAGCAAGAGCTACAAGATTGGATAATGGACATTTTGAGTTGACGGTAAATTTTTCCAATTCTTATTCCACTTTCTTTCTAAGCTTTAACTTGACTTATTTTCAATCTCTGATTCTATATTATAGGACATCTGTGAAAAATGTGAGGATATATCACTGGTAGACTCTGAGTTTTGTCCTCACCATCAGAGTCAACACACACAACTGAGAACAACCGAATCACAACATTCAAATTGTGAGAGTGTTGGTAAAAATGTAGCAACAGAGCGTAAAACAAAAAAAGTTGTGCGTGTTGGCAGTAGGAGGCGGATGGGTGGTTGCCGAGTTAGATATAGTAAAGCGCTTAGGATTGGCAAAAAAATAGTTTTAACGGTGAATATATATTTTATACATTTTTTTGGCCTGTTTTAACTCATTTCTTTTAAAAATTCTATTTTTTTTAGGCTTTGTGTGAGAATGGACGTACGCGAGTTGTTGTAATTCTTTATTTTTAAGTTTTTTTGAATATTTTTTATTTAGTGGCAACCAGGGCCGGAACAAGCCTAAAGAGATTGAAGAAGTTTGTCAGCTGTGGCAATGACTCTTAATTTATTTGAAAATATTGTTTATTAAAATAATCTCTTTTAAATTTTTGCTCATTGAAAAATAAATATTTGACTATTTGATTTTAAATTTAAATTGTTTCTGTGCAAATTTTTTTACTTGTTTTTATTCTTTTCAGTTGTTTAATTGATTTTTTGTTTAGAAGAAAATTTAACGTTGAAAAATGTCTAAAGGTCCGCAACATTTCATTGATGAGGCTGCAAAAGCGGTTTTTTTATTTTTTTTTTCTAAATTCGGATACTCGTGTTATGTTTTTTAAACAGTTCTGGGTTTATAGCGAAATATTCTGATTCAGGCTTTCAACCCCCAAAGTGATTTTTCTTTTTCAGTTCCTAGGCATATATTTCCTGGGAGAAGAAGGGATTTATAATTTAATAAAACATTTTTAAAGAATGATGACGAAGACCCGTTTTCTGAGACCAGAAGAAAGAATATTGCCGAACGTCAAAGTCAATACCAAATGCGTGCACGAAAGCGACCAATTTCACCAGAGAGAGCTGATATGTTTGGTATTGAATTTCGAATTTATTTTATTGATTTTGTTAATTTTAGTTGATCAAACGCCTGATTTGCGTGACAGAACTTATGCCAAAATTATGCAAGAACAGTTGCTTACTGCCGAAAAGGTTTATTTTTTAACGTTCTTCTTGGTATAAAACGGGCCTGGACCGACGTTTTGTCCTGGACAGCCAGTACTAACGTTTTTTTCTATCGAAACGGGCCGGTAAACTCTCAGACCATGTGGACCTTTCTGACAACCCTAATCGTTCGGTCCGCATTTTCAGTTTTTTTGGCCCCTCGATTTTCGGCTTACTCCTTTGTTTTTGGCTTACTCCCTTCATAATCATTCGTGCTTCAATAATTTTCTCTAATTTTTAGGAAAAAATTGAAAAAGAATTGGTCGACAAGCATCAATCTGGCGAATTAAAAATTAACAGGCAAGCTAAAAGTTATGCTCCTGAAGATACTCCAACTGAAAATATTGAAAACACACCTTCACAGGCTCCAAGAAAGAAAAGAATTGCTTTGAGTGGACATGCTATAATTGCTGTAAGGGTCTTTTTTATTTTTAAAGTAGGGGAATTTTCAAAAAATTGATGAGACTGTCTGATGAGAAGAAGTTGAATCGAATTTCAAATCTGGTTTTCAAACTTTTTTTTGGATCGGGTTTCGTGCCAAAAAAGTTTGGATTTTGGTTAACCCTCACACAATCCCTGCTTTGTAGCGGCAAAAATCCAAGCCCGAATTTGTTAGAGGAAAAAATTTCTGAATTTTTCTTTTATGTAGATTGTAGTGAAACGTTTTAAGGTCCCAATTGGACATTTTTCACGCCTATCTACTTCCTTCTATTTAATTTTTCTCTTTTAATTTAAGGATAAAACGCCAAACGTTGCCCAATGGGATGAAACTCCAGCGCATATTTCTGCATTAGACTCAACTCCATCAACAGATAAACAATGGGATGCCACACCTTCACAAACACCTCGTCGCAATCGTTGGGATGAAACGCCAAAAGAATCTGTTCGAGATGGAGGAATGACCCCTGGATGGGGCTCGGAAACGCCTAGAGACATCAAAATGGACTTGAGTGAACGAGCAGAGGAAACCCCCGGCGCTTCAAAGAGACGTTCTCGCTGGGACCTTACTCCGTCACAAACACCGTCAGAAACTCCAATGGCCGGTATTGACGCAACTCCAACACATTTTACACCAAAAATCATGCAGAATGGGGGAATGACTCCTTCAATGCTAACTCCTGGAGGAACAACACCAATTGGAACCCCAGCAATGGGAATGAAAACACCGGCTGTTCCGTTCATTCCAATGACTCCAGAACAGGCGGCAATTTATAAATGGGAGAAGGAAGTAGATGATAGAAATCGTCCTCTGTCGGATGAAGAATTGGATGCTTTAATGCCGCCTGGTTTCAAAATTTTGGCACCTCCATCTGGTTTATTTTTTTAAATTTTATTTGGGTTTTGGATGTAGGGGTGGGTTTACTTTTTTATGTGTGGACAATCTGAGAAAATTTAATTAGTTTGGGCTAATTTTCGAGAATTTGGACCAATTTTCGGGAATTTCTGGGGAATTAAATTAAGGTTGGGATTTGGGTATTTCTTCACTAATTCGGAAGACAACCACTGTTTTGCCATTAACTACCCTTTTCATTGTGTTAGCCTTGTTAACTTTTGGCCTATTTTTAACCAAATTATTTCTTTTTTAAGGTTATGCCCCAATTCGAACACCGACAAGAAAATTATTGGCAACACCTACACCAATGTCTGGAATCGGCGGTTTCATGATCCCTCCAACACCAGAAAGAGGAGGTGCTGGGGCAGATAAAGGAGTTGGAGGAATAATAGATACTCAACCAAAAGATCCGGAATTGCCAGCACTCAAACCTGAAGATATTCAATATTTTGACAAACTTTTGCAGGATGTAGATGAAAGTCAATTAACAAAAGCAGAAAGAAATGAACGTGAAATAATGGGTTATTTATTAAAAATAAAGAATGGAATGCCTTCACAACGAAAATCTGGATTGAGGAAAATAACAGAAAATGCTCGCCGTTTGGGCGCTGGACCTTTATTTAATCAAATTTTGCCACTTTTAATGTCTCCAACACTTGAAGACCAAGAGAGACATTTAATGGTTAAAGTTATTGATAGAATTTTATACAAACTTGATGACTTGGTCCGACCTTATGTTCACAAAATTTTGGTGGTAATTGAACCGCTTTTGATTGATGAAGATTATTATGCTCGTGTTGAAGGTTTGGAAATTTATTTTTTTGGAGGGGTTTGATTTTTTTGGGGGTTTATCTTTCTACACGATAGAAAAGACGCTAGGAATGACAATAATACTCAAAAATTTTGGAGCATTAATGACAATTTTCTGACTATTAGGGTTGCCGTTTTCAAGTCGGGCCGACGTTTGAGTCATTTTTTTGGGCCTCATTTTTTCGGGCCGGCCCGACCGAGTCTTTTAGGCCAAAATTCGTTGCCCGACTATCTTTCGGACCGAACCGGGCCGGCAACCCTACTGACTATTTTCCAAAATTTTCGCATTTTCTTCAATTTTTCCAAAAAACAATAAAAAAATTTAAAAAAATTAACGTTTAGGCAGAGAAATAATTTCAAATTTGGCTAAAGCCGCTGGATTGGCAACAATGATCTCAACAATGCGTCCTGACATTGACAATGTAGATGAATATGTTAGGAACACAACAGCTCGTGCTTTTGCAGTTGTAGCCTCAGCTTTGGGAATACCTGCACTTTTACCTTTTTTGAAGGCTGTTTGTAAAAGCAAAAAGAGTTGGCAGGCTAGACATACAGGTTTGTGTTTGTATTCTAATTAATTGGGGGGAATTAAGAGAGGTGAAGGTTTACATCCGGGCAGGCGTCGATCCTGCGACCTTTTTTTCTAGGCTTACCAGATAAAGTGTTTTCACTCGCCACGTACAGATGCTCTACCGATTAGGGTTCAGGGCACTGCTTTCTCTTTTAATAGGGTAGTTTAAGCACTTAGCTAGCATTTTAGATGCTAGCCAGCTAGCTTTCTTCTTTTTTAGATGCCACAAGCTTAGGGGTTGAAAACGGTTTAACCTCACCCTTAAAATTCGGTAAATCTCATTTCAAGACACTTTTAACTTTTAATAAAGACACAATTTTAAGGTATTAAAATTGTCCAACAAATTGCAATCCTTATGGGTTGTGCAGTTCTTCCTCACCTCAAACAACTTGTTGAAATTGTAGAAGGTGGATTAGTGGATGATCAACAAAAGGTTAGAACAATTACTGCTCTCGGTATTGCTGCTTTGGCAGAGGCTGCTACTCCTTATGGAATTGAAGCTTTTGACTCTGTTTTGAAGCCGTTATGGAAAGGTTTTTAAAATTTTGCTAAAAATATTTGTGAGATGTCGTCCAGGACGGAAAATTATCTTTATGTTTTTGGGTTGATCATGTATATTTTTGGGCTTGACATAAAAAAAATTTTTTTTGGCTGTCATTGAACCTTTTCTAATTTTCCCTACCTCTTTTTTTTGGTTATTTCTAAACTTAATCCGAAAAAGACAGATTACATAGGATCACTGATCAGAAAATTCCTCATAAGATTAATTATGGGTTCCTCTTCAACCTGGCAGCTTTAGATGAGTGGAATCTTTCATAATCTCTTTCATATCTCTCATAATTTAAGGAATTCGTACACACAGAGGAAAAGGATTGGCTGCATTTCTCAAAGCTATTGGTTTTCTTATTCCGTTGATGGATGCTGAATATGCTAGTTATTACACAAAAGAAGTGATGCTTATATTAATTCGGGAATTTGTTTCTCCCGACGAAGAAATGAAAAAGATTGTTTTGAAGGTTTATTTAAATTTTTGTGTCTTAATTAGGGTAATTCACGAATAATTTTAAACCCCAAGTTTTTGTTATTTGGGAAAAAAATAACTGTTCGGAACGTCTTGTAATACCAAGAGCTTGAAAACCAAGAGCTCCACAGCTTGGTATTTCAAGCGTTTTTTGGGGCTTGGTATTTCAGGCTTTTTGGTATTACAATTTATTGTATTTCAAGATCATACCTAACTGGTTCATGAGCCGCTTGTTTCTGAACACGTGTGATTTTTTAAAATTTTTTCTTTAAAACTTAAAAATTTGTATATTTAAACTAAAAATGAAACCGAAATCGAGTTAACATTAAACTAGTGAGGGTTAATCGTAAACTGATGATACGATTCAATAAATCTATCGTGAACTACCTTGAATTAAATTTAATATTTTTGTCTTGATTTTTCATTTTAATTACTTTAAGGTAGTAAAACAATGTTGTTCCACAGATGGTGTAGAACCTCTTTATATTAGAGAAGAAATTTTGACTCCTTTCTTTAGAGCATTCTGGAATCATCGGATGGCTATGGATCGACGAAATTACAAACACTTGGTTGATACAACAGTTGAAATAGCTCAAAAGGTTTTCTTGATTTTTTCATATGAACTTCTTAATGCTGAAAATTGTCCTCTGTTAAATTTTGTGTGGTTAGTACGGAGCAGTTTCCAAATTTTATTTTCGAGGCTTTTCTTTTTCGATTTTGAAAATTTTAAATTATTTTTTTCCGATTTTGAAAATTTCTTGCGAAGCAGCTCTGGGGAGTTTATTTTTACGTTATCCACTTTCTGAACGATTTTTTAACATGCCTCTTGATTTTAATAAATTTTTAAAATTTCAGGTTGGTTCTGTTGAAATTGTTAGTAGAATTGTTGATGATTTAAAAGATGAAAATGAACAATACAGAAAAATGGTAATGGAAACAATTGAAAATATTATGGCTTTGATGGGTGCAGCAGAAATTGATTCTCGTTTAGAGGAACAATTAATTGATGGAATTTTGTATGCATTTCAAGAACAAACACAAGAGGTTTTTAAATATTTTTTTGAGATTAGAGAGTCTTTATTGACTCTTCCATCTTTATCGAACAAAGCATTACCTCCCCAGATTCTTTAGCTTTTACAAATTCGGAAAGGCCCATCCCTGCTACTTTTATGTTCATGGTAGCACTATGTCCCTGTTTGTGTAACAGTGATTTAATGAAACAGACAGTCTTTCAAGGGCGTAGTTAGGGGGTCGATTCCGGGAGGAGGGAGGCTAACATTGGGTGTGCGATATAATTTTGGCGCCCCCAGCCCCCTGGCTACACCCTTACAGTCTTTCCTGGATAGTGTGACTAATGGGACTAATCAGCGCCATGTCTATCTAACCGGCAATAGCTCTTTTTATTTCTTAGTTTCTTTAAAAAAAATTTTTTTCCAAATTTTCAGCCCCTTTGTTTGTTTATCAATTTCCTTTTCTAAATACTTTATTTTTTATAGGACCTTCCCAATTTACCAAAAACAATTTTCTATATTTTCTTTTTCAGGATCCAATAATGCTTGAAGGTTTCGGGACAGTATGTAAAGCTTTGGGACGTCGAACAAAACCATACCTCCCTCAAATTTGTGGAACTATATTGTGGCGTTTAAATAATAAATCTGCTAAAGTTCGTCAACAAGCTACTGATTTGGTTTAATTTTTTAAGAAAAAAATATTTTTTTTAATTAAAATTTTTTTAGATTGCAAAAATAGCCCCAGTAATGAATGTTTGTCAAGAAGAAAAATTAATGGGACATTTGGGAGTTGTTTTATACGAATATTTGGGTGAAGAATACCCTGAAGTACTTGGATCTATTTTGGGGGCATTAAGTGCTATTGTTTCAGTTATTGGAATGACTAAAATGACACCTCCTATAAAAGATTTATTACCTCGTCTTACACCAATTCTTAAAAATCGGTGAGAGTTTTTTTTCAAATGACATTAGGTCCCATTGGTTATTATTTAATTTGGAGACAAATCCATAGCTTTGGTCCCTCCTATTTCTTTCAATTTTTCAGCTAGTTTAGAAGGAATCAAGACATTTCTCCCAACAACTTTAGGTGTTGAAAATATTGTAGACTCCAGTATAATATAAGGGAGCTGAAAGTTACGAGGGTTTAAGATTTATAAGTACTAAATCAGAGTAACCGGCCTGGCAACTCCCTGGGCCCGTAGAATAAATTCGGGGTTAAGTTACCCGAGTAACTTTTCCCCCACAAAACGAAAAAAAGAGAAGAATCCTTGCGCCGAAGAACTTGAGAAGAAAAGAAAGAGGAAAAGGATACGGTAGAGGTCGAGGGTAAAATTGTTACACTGCTAAGGGGCAGTGTAGACATTTTATTTAAAAAATCCTTAAAATTTGAAATTTCATGCAAAAATTATAAATTAAATTTTTTTAGATAGTTTGGAATGTGCTCTATTTTTTGATATAAGTTTTAGAATTTTTTCTTTGGAAATTAATTTATGACAATTTTTAACAAAAAGGACCTCATTTTTAGCCATTTTTTAAGGAAAAAGTAGTACCTTGCTAGAAAATTCATAACTTTTAAAAAAATCGGTCAAAATTTTTAATTTTTTGGTATTCCATAGTTAACACTCCCATCTATAATTGACCAAAAAATAAAATTTTTAACTGCATTTTAAAAAAAGTTATGAATTTTTTCCTAAATAGGGAGAATAAGAAGCGGGTAGCGGCGCCAAACCCTTTGCCTAGGGTCAAGTCGGCGCTGCCGCTACCCGGGTAACCTTACCCTTGAATTTATTCTACGGACCCTGAGGTCTATTCCACAAAGTGACATTGCTTCAGCAACATTAGGCGATTGCTTGATTTCTCGATCGACATTTGAAGTTGATGTCGTTTCGTGGGGTTAATGTCACTCATGTGATGCATAGTAATAATTTCTACAGGGTAATAGGTTCGAATCCTGTTTGCTATAAAAAGAATTCATTACTATACAAATCAGGGATGGGACGAGTTACCAGAAACCCGGACTTTTTTTCGACCCAAAACCCGACCCGAGAAACTTTCAACTTTTTTCTCAGGTCCCATCCCTGATAAAAAATTCTTTAATTTATTTCAAAAATATTTTTTTCAGACATGAAAAAGTTCAAGAATTTTGTATTGAATTAGTTGGTAAAATAGCTGATCGCGGCTCAGAATTTGTTTCTGCACGTGAATGGATGCGTATATGTTTTGAATTGTTAGAATTACTTAAAGCCCACAAAAAATCAATTCGGCGGGCAGCAATAAATACTTTTGGGTATATTGCTAAAGCTATTGGTCCCCACGATGTTTTGGCAACTTTATTGAATAATTTAAAAGTACAAGAACGTCAACTTCGTGTTTGTACAACTGTGGCTATTGCTATTGTGGCAGAAACTTGTGCACCTTTTACTGTTCTTCCTGCGATAATGAATGAATATCGAGTACCAGGTTTTGTATTTTTTAAATTTTTTAAATTACATTTGGGAAGATTTGGGGAACCTTTATGTGTGTAGGATAAATTTTGGGTTTTTCTGATAAATTTTGGGTTTCAACCATAAATAAGAAACCTCTAAACTGTCTCTAGTTGGGGATTGTCAATTTCACTTGATTCTCCGATCGAAATGATATTTGAAGCCCAGTGTATCTCGAGAACTTTGAGTAGAGGCAAATAGGTTTGTTCAGGACCGATTAATTTTTGCCTGTAGCTGCTCAAATGAATAATAAGAGCATTTGAGTTGCTACTGCCACAAATTAATTGATCTTGAACAACTTTAGTTGTTAGAAATTTGATTATTTACATTGAATTCTTGATTTAGGCAAAAATTAACTGATCTTGAACAACTTTAGTTGTTAGAAATCTAAAATTCACATTGTGTTCATGACTAATCTTTGGTCTAGAACCTTCAGTAATGGAGGTTAAAAAATGGCTTGTTACTTTTTTGTGTAATCCTTCCCCCATAATTTTCCAAATTAATTTTTTCATTAAAACTTTTAATTTCAGAAATTAATGTTCAAAATGGTGTATTAAAAGCTTTCTCATTTATGTTTGAATATATTGGTGAAATGGCTAAGGATTATATTTACGCAGTTACTCCTTTACTTGTTGATGCTATGATGGAAAGGTTTTTAAATTTAATTTTTGGAAGATGATTATTTTGATTGGGATTTAGGAACGGGATCATGGGAGAATCACTCAATTCTGCCCTCTACCAATTACATAGAAATAACTAGTCGAATGATTTTTGATTTGAAAAAAAGATAAATTTTGGGGGCGGAAATTAGGAGGAAAATCAGTCATAAAAGTCTCACTTTTGGCTAGTTTATGGGTCAAATGAAAAATAATGAATCTAACCAATATTTCGGGCGTTTTGTCGTTCGCTCATAAATTTTGGTATGCAAAAGTCCACCAAATCCCAGTCCTATGAAAAATAAATCTCTGGGCACAGGAAAAGCCCCTCACGCCTTCCCTCATACCCAAAATTAATCCTAATTATTTTTTTACTTTAAAGGGACGTAGTTCACCGACAAATAGCCATTGATGCTTGTGCACATTTAATTCTCGGAGTGCATGGATTTGGTTGTGAAGATGCATTAATACATTTATTCAATTTTATTTGGCCAAATATGCTAGAAAATTCTCCTCATGTTATTCAACGTTTTGTTTTTGCATGTGATGCTTTGCGTGTTTCGCTTGGACCAATTAAAGTTTTGCAATATTGTTTACAGGCTTTATGGCATCCAGCGAGAAAAGTTCGAGAACCGACTTGGAAGGTTCTTTTATTTTTAAACTGTCCGCAAAATTTTTTTGCGGATAATCCGCAAATTTTTTGCGGACAAAATTTTTATCCGCAATTTTTTAACAAATTTTATTTTTAAGGTCTTCAACAATTTAATTCTTGGATCTCAAGATGCAGTTGTTGCTGGATATCCCCGAATTCAAAATACAGACAGAAACCTTTATACCCGTTATGAACTTGATTATATCCTTTGATGGCACACATTTTTCACAAACATTGTATTTTTTATTTTTTAGAGAATTGGGGATTGGACTTGAAAATAATTGATTTGGATAAAAAAATAATTGTCCGCAAGTTTTATCCGCAAATATCGGTTCAATCTTTTGGGTGTCCACGCCGACTAAATTTCACCAGGCTAAAATGGGGGGAATTTTAAGACCCTTAAGGCTGCCACAAGCGAAAATTAACCGGTCGTGAACAAACCTAGATTGAAGCAGGATTTTCGGACAAAACCCCCTCTAGTTCAGTCCAGGGTTGCCGCCCGAAACCTATACCCGAAATTTTTGCAACCCGAAATAAAAACGCTCCAACCCGATGCCCGTACCCGAAGATTTTTGTACCCGCGGCAACACTGGTACAGTCCAATCCTTAATTTTTAGAATGAAAAATAAAAGTTGGCCAATTAAATATACCTATTTGTTTTTATTGGATAAAATGTCCTAATAAAATTTAAAAAAAATTTTTTCTTCAAATTTTAAAATCTAAACGAATTAATCAAATCATTAGAATTCATAAAATCTGTAGTACAACAAAATATTTTAAAAGGTAAAGAATTTAAAATAGACATTTCTGCTCTAGTTATCCCTCCAATAACAAAAATTAATGTTTGTTTATTTTCTTCTGAAAAAGAATCTTTTTGTTGGAAATTTTGGTTGTTTTCTGTTGTTGTTTCCATTAAAGTTTTGTTAAAATCTATCCATTCTTTTTGTAATCCTTCTTCTATTATTCTAATTAAGAGGGATGGCTTGCCTATCTTGACTTCTGTTTTTCTCTAGAAATTTTTTTAGAAATGGTTAGAATTTAAGCACAACTTCATTTTTCGGGGTCTTTTCGTCTAAAGGGAATTTAAAGGAATTAGAAATTTAAAATTCTAAAGGAATTCTAAATTCTTTCCTTTTCGTTTTTAATTGGACATTTTGCAATTTTATTAACTTATGGACGTTTTGATATATTATGATTTTGCCATTTTAACCTAGGATTGGTGGATCGTCGGAAAAATCGGATATACGGAACAGGACCGAAATTTTCATTAACTCAGGGAAGTTGTCTAGTGACGGATAAGGTCTTGGGAATAATTTACGGCAATTTTATCATCGTCTTCCAGTAATGAGTATCCAAATAAAATTAAAAAAAATTTACCAAATCATCCAAATCAGCCAACGCAAATTTATATTTTCTAATTAATTGATTAAAATTGCCAGGAGTGTAAGAAACGTCCCATCTCTTTTCACAAAAATTTTCATCTTTTACTAAACCAGCAAGTTGTAATTTTAATAACAATTTTAATTCTGATATTCCATAACTCTGAAAAAAGGGGAAATATTTTTTAAAAATAGGTTGTTGTCAATCTTGATTTCTGTTTTTCTCTAAAAATTTTAAAAATAAAAAACATGACATTTTAATCCATGAAAGAACCAAAAAGACGTTTTTTGCGGATTTTATAAATTTGCGGACAAAACTTGCGGATTTTCTAAATTTAAGGGAAAAATTCAGGACATTTGTGGAACCTCTAAAATTAATATAATCGGGTTCAGTCTTTATCCAAAGAAAATTTCAAAAAAATATTTACCTGAACGATCAGCTTTGTATAAGTCTGAAGAACAGAAGATTTCAACCCATTTGAAATTAATGACTGTAAAATTATTAAACGCAAAATCGAATTGATTTCTCTCATTTCAATAAGTGAATTTTCAATAAATGGATGGGTTTTATCATGTTGTGGATTACGCATAATTTCTTTAAAAAATGTTTTTTTAATTTCTGAAGGAAAGGGATAAATTTTTGTAGAAATGGTTTTTTAGTTAAGTGGGAAAATTTTGTGTTTGTAAATGACAGAGGCCAAGGTTCGAACCCTGACAGTGGAAACCAATTTTTTAGAAAAGGAAACTATTTAAACTTGCTTCAACGAATAAAAACAGTTACAAATTAAAAAGGTAAGGTGACATTTAATCCCAAAAGAGAATCACAAAAAATTCTCTCAAAAATTTCCTACACTTTTAGTTAAGTGGGATAGAATTCCTTAAAAATAAAAAAACCTTGTTCACACCGCAATAATCCTCTATAAAAATCATCAGATTCTCGCTGTTGCACTACTCCTGCAAGTCGCATAAATATTCCCGTTGATTTACGCTTAACAACAACATTGGGCAATTTTGCTATGAAATTTTTGTATTGGGCAACAGAATCGAGAGATTTTCTTTGCTAAAAATTTAAAAATTTTCCCGTCCTTATTTTTAAAAAATAAACCAATTCTTCCCCTTTCAATTCATCAACAATTTCTCTTAATTTTAAAGCAACTCCACCAACAGACAAATCTTGTAATTGTTCGTAAACTTGATCGTTTAATTGAATTTCTTCAAATTCTTCCTTCTTTGACTTGTCAGGTTTATCATCAGAGGATTCTTCTGCAGGGATTTTTATTATTCCTGAAAATAAAAAAAAATCTTTTTTACACCATTTTTCTTCATTTCCCAGGTAATTACTAGTTAGAGGAATCGAACCCTCCACCACACAATGAAGTCTAAAGCGCTAACCACTACACCACCAAGTAACTAGCCTTCGAATTATTAACTAAAGCCTTAATTTAAATTAAAAACCTCTCGAATCAATTCCAAACAACTCATCACAAACTCCACCAAAAGTAGATTGTCTCAACATAGGAGTAAGTGGATCAATCCATCTATCAATTAGAACAACATCAGAAATATTTCGAAATTCGTTTTTGGTGGAGTCTAAGGCTTTCTTTGGTGTCTATAAAATTAAATTTAAGTGCAACTTTCGCTTTAGTGGATTTTCGACTATGATTTCTTAACCAAAAATTATAAAAAAAAGTTTCCGTCAAAAAAAAAAGAAAAATTGGTAACGGGATGCGAGGCCGAATGAGCGTCTCTCCTACTATAACCCCTGAAATCCCACCCTCGAATGCCTTTAACGTACTTCCCTTTTTCTTAAAAATGTTATGAAACCCAACCGCTTGTACTCAAGGAAAAGCAAAAATGGATAATTTTAGAGAAGAAACAAGAGGGAAAAACAAAGAAAATTTACATGGAAAATCCCTCATCTAATTACAATAAAAAAATTTTAAAATTTTTCATGACTACTTTTCAAAAAAATTCAGAATATGACACGTCCAAGTAGGCGCGCGGCCATAACGGCACAAAGCCATAACTTGCTGGAAAATTTTTGGCCCTTATCAATTTTGATACCAACCTCTTTAGCTCGTTGAGAGGAATCGTTTAATACTAAATTTGGTAAGATTCGAAAATCTTGAAACAAGTTATGACTTTACGCCGTTATGGTCGCGCGCCTACCTGGGCTGTACCCTACTCAAATAATTTAAATAAACCTCCTTACACTTTCAATTTGTTTCTTCATAATTTCCAAAATTCTCAACGACCATTTCCCCTTCGAATAAAAATTAGGCAAACGATTAAATTGATCAACCAATTGTTTCAAAGCTTTTGCACATTGAAAAAGAAAATTCCAATCTCCATTGATAAATAATTGTGGAGGTAATTGGGGTAAATCCATTGAAATTAATGAAGATTGTTCTGAAGGGAACCAATTGACTGGAAGGCTTTTAATTGTACAAATTTTATCCCAAACTGATTTATCGTCTTTTAAGCGTTCTGTGAGAGTGTAGGTCTTTTCTGGAATGAAAAATAGATGGACAGAGCATTGACACTGAAAAATGAAAATAAGAAGAGTTAGAAGATTCCTAGGAAAGTGAAAAACACAGGGAAGTTAAAAGGTTTATCTATACAATACTTCCTGGCCATCTATACAATACTTCCCGGCCATCAGGTCCCCATTTATTCGCGAATAAACCAAAACAGACCCATTTTTCCTTTCCTATCAGTTATTCAGTCCGCATCTACATACGAATAAACAGGGGACAGATCTGTGACAAGAGGGGCAGGAAGGGTAGGAAGGTGATAAGGACTCCTGAAATCGACCCTCTTGGTTACGCCCTTGACAAATACACACAAAAATTAACAAAAAACACCATTCAACTAACCCTATCATCCAATTTTCTTAACCAACTTTTGACCAATTCAATAGATGTTTGAGTTGCATAAAGAAGAAATACAAGGTTTGCAGCGTTGGAATATCCAGGATTATTTAAAGAATAATTCTTTCCAACATTTAAATTTTGTGACAACAAGTTGGGGGTTACAATCTTTAAATTAAAAAAAAATTTTTTTAATTCAAGAATCT
The DNA here is from genome assembly GCA_963681835.1 of Meloidogyne enterolobii. Taxonomy (NCBI): domain Eukaryota; kingdom Metazoa; phylum Nematoda; class Chromadorea; order Rhabditida; family Meloidogynidae; genus Meloidogyne; species Meloidogyne enterolobii. Next base: position 1,439,860 of record CAVMJV010000058.1, on the reverse strand, counting down.
TTGCTTTGTTTTCAGGTTAGGGTTGTCGGTTTCAGTCAATTTTTCGGTTAACCGAAATCTAAAATAAATAGTCAGGAGAGTCTTAAACTGATTTTAAAAAGCGAAAGATGGAAACGAGAGTCAATTTTAAAAGGCGAAATTTGGCAAAAGACGAAACTGGCACACCCCTGACAACCAGATTAAACCTTTTTAATTTTGTTGACATTCAACTCCTCCCAATACTCTTATCATTAGGCTAAATCATAAAAAAGTTGTTTTCTTATCAGACAAACATGCAGTAAAATAACAATTTTGGAAAGTCCGCATGTTAAAGTATAAAGGAGATCCGGGCTACAAAATGTCATACAATAGAAATAAAATATTCTACTATATTATTTTTTACTATATTACTATAAAATAGTTACTATAACTATATATTACTATAAAATATTTCACTATATACTATATTATTTTACTATATGTTCGCCCAATAAAAATCACAACTTTTTATGACCCGATCTAATATTTAATGCCAAAACCAAAAAGATCTCCTGTTAAGCTCTGAATACAAAAATACTGTGAGATATCGTCTTTCAAAAAGTGGAGTCTTTAAAAAATTAATAATAAAAAAACCAAATTCAGCAGCCTCATCATCTTTTTTCCATCCCAAACCAAATCAATCGTTCCTTCAAAAGACGAAAATGCATCCAAGAACACTCTTTGAGTAAAATGTTTTGTAAAGTCAGAAAATTTCATTTTTCTATTTTCTAAAAAAATCAAAAAATAACAAAATAAAATTTTAAAAAAATAAAAAAAGACCAAAAATAATCTTTAAATAAGCCAAAAAATTAAAAAGAAAAACAAAATTTATAACAAAACAAAAAACAATTAAATAAAACAAAACAAAAATAAAAACCCGTGTCAATAAATATCAAATCAATTTTCGTTTCTTTTTTGTTGTTGAACATTTTTTGTTGGAGGTCGTTTTTGCTGGAGAAATAAGGGTCGAGGAAATACAGCACTGAAAAAATAAGAAAATTTAAAAAAAATTTTCAAATTTTTTGGCTTGTTAGACTTTAAAACAGTTAAAAACCAAAAAATTTTAATTTACAATGCGAATGTGGCATTTATAAAGACTGAGGTATTTTATGAACTTTTATGAGCCCAAAAATACCAAATTAATAGCAAAAGGACATGTATCACCCCCAGACTTTACAAATGCCAAGAAGCCTAAAAATAGTAAATCCCAAAAAATAGGAACAAGGAAAAACAAAAAAATACGAGAATAGAGGAACGTAAAATAACAACACAAAAGGGAATTAAACCCCAAAAAATAAATCTATAATAAGGAAACCTCACGAACTGTAAGTCAAAATTTTGGACTTTTTTTATACAAATCGATAGAGCATCATCGATTTACTATGCAGATTTCCGGCTTTTCTAAAAAATTCAGAAAAAAACAAACTTGCAAATTTTGCAGAAAGGAACATAATTACAAGTAACAGACAAACAAACAGAGCACACCCATCCAATACTCAAAAGTTTATTATGACAGTGACAAACAGCTCTGTAATCAATGTTTTGTTGTGGGTGGGTAAATAGAGAAGTCTTGGAGGAAATTAGGCATTCACTCTGAAATTTATCTTATTCATATGAAATTAGATTAGCGTGAAAAATAAACGAAAAATAAAAATATAAGGTCTTAAACAATTAATTGATTGAGCCAGAGACGTATCTAGGCGCACCCCAAAATTCAGAAATGTGTGCCAAAAAAAGTTGGTGCACTTCTATAACACCTCCTAAAATTCTATAACACCTCCTGAATCCGATTCTGGTTAAACATTGGACGGAGTACTAGGGACTTAAGTAGGAAAATTGAAAAGTTTCTACCAAAAAGTAACAGGAAAAGTTGGTACTTATTTACTCCCCACGTCAATTTTTCCGGTAAATATGTAAAAGATGATCAGTCTGTCATAAGCTAAATGTAAATCTATGACTGACTTCTATAACCTATGACTGACTGAACCATTTTTTGCATATTTACTGAAAAAATTGACCGGAGGGAGGAGTAAATAGGTACCGAAAAGTCCTCCTTCCCCATTCTTTAAAAATACCCAAAATAAAAAAAACAAACCAAAACAGTCTGTGCAAGCAAATTAATATTGTCTAAAACCACATTAGTTCCCCCAGTTATATCACTAGCTTGTTGAAGAATTGGAACATTTCCATTCAAAGAAACAGAATTTACAACAAGAGAAGAATGTTTTGCAGCAAAAAATAAATTCATTAAAGTACTGTGTTCATTTGAAAGATTTTGGGCCAAATTAACAATTATAATTGAACCAGAAGAATTGGGATATTGTTTAGAATATTTATTGAAAGCTGAAAACTGAATAAATAAAATATATGAATTTTTAGTAAAACCCAAGGGAAAATAAATAGGGAGCGAAAAACAAAAAAAAATCTGTACGCAAAAAAATTTTTTGTCCGCAAAAAATTTTGCGGACAGAAAAGTGTGAGCAAAACGTATAGACTTACTACTACAGAACTACTACCAAGCCCAAACCTATATACCCTCTGGCCACATTTTTCAAATCAAAAATACCTACCACAAATGCTAAGCGAAATAGCTCCAGAATATTGAGAAGATGCCGGCTCCTCATAATTCACATTTTCTTCCAATTTTTTTCTTAAAAAAATTTCAAGTGATTTTGCAAAATCCAAAGCTGTTTTATTCGTTTCAACTTCCTGAAATTTTTTGTTTGCCAATTTTGCCCCACCGGCTAATACAAGTAGTTTGTTATTTGTTGATAAAAATAGATGAGTATTACATAAAGCTATTACAGCAGAGAAAATATCTTCTAGAACGTTTGTTTCTGGATATTTTGAGATCAACATACCCCAATTTGTTGAGTCACAATCAACTATCACACTTGTGTAGCTGCTCATAATACAACTGGAAAAGGAAAAATTAAAGACGAACACTAAAGGACAACCATACAAAAGTTAAAATAATCACTATATGGCGTTTTAAAAAGTTACCATTTTGAAATTATTAATTAAGAAATAAAAAATACATAATGCCAAAAAGTTTTTATTCAAAAACTTTATTATCAGGTAACCCCAAATCGGCGCGAGGCCATAAAGGCGCAAAGCCATAACTTGCTTCAAGATTTCCGAATCTTACCAAATTTAGTATTAAACGATTCCTCTAATCGAGATAAAGAGATTGGTACCAAAATTGATGAGAGCCAGAAAGTTTCCAGCAAGTTATGGCTCTGCGCCGTTATGGCCGCGCGCCGTTTTGGGCGTGTCCCTCATTATCTCGCTCTTTTTCCTTTATCAGAAAAGAGTAAGAACAAAAAAGAAGAGTGTTAGTAAGAGAAACAAAAAGCTCAAAGAGAATCGTGTCCGGACAAAATATCGAATCGTTAAAATATGGAATAGGCTAAAAAAGGGTTAAAATCTCGAATCGGGTAAAAATGGGTTAAAATCGCGAATAGGCTAAAAAGGGGTCAAAATGTGGAATCGTTAAAATATGGAATGGTTAAAATCGCGAATAGGCTAAAAAGGGGTTAAAATACCGAATCGTTAAAATATCGAATTGATAAAATGTCGACACGGCCAAAATGGGTCAAAATGTCGAATTTTTTTTAAAAATGGCGCCAAAACCTAAAATCCGGGCGTTACCGTAATACCGACGGTATTTTTCGGTATTCCGTGTCGGTAGTACGGTACGGAATGCCGACCGATAAAATTTAAAAGCTGATCGGTATTTTTCGGTATTCCGTACCGTATACGGTAAGGTACAAAATTTAGGTCTTAACTAAAAACTAGTGACGCCACTCTAATTTTCCGTATCAGGATCCTGTTGTGTTTTCCGGATCCGTACGATCATGCCGGACCGGATCCGGTCGATTATGCTTGATTTATACGGTCCGATTTTACTCACAGTGAACTCAGGCAGAAAAGATTACGCCGGACTATGACATACGAGACTTATCATCAAATTATCAAAAATAAGTTGATAAGTTGATAAAATTATCAACAATCAGTGTATGGCACTCATCTGACCCTTTTTTAAAAGAATTCGACATTTTGACCCATTTTGGCCGTGTCGACATTTTAACCATTCCATATTTTAACGATTCCATATTTTAACCCTTTTTTACCCAATTCGATATTTTAACCATTCCATATTTTAACGATTCGGTATTTTAACCCCTTTTTAGCCTATTCGCGATTTTAACCATTCCATATTTTAACGATTCCATATTTTGTACCGGAGCCAAGAGAATGAGAAAATAGAGATAAACACTTAAAAATACTAAACGCGAAACAGTGTAAATCCGTGCCCGCTCAACTCATCTAATCCTTAACTCATCCACGCGCCCAAAAACGCTCAACTCATCTAAACGGCTAAAATTCCTTAACTCATCCACACGGCCAAAAACGCTCAACTCATCCAATCCTCAACTCATCTAATGCTTAACTCATCCACACGCCCAAAAACGCTCAACTCACCCAATCCTCAACTCATCTAATGCTTAACTCATCTACACGGCCAAAAACGCTCAACTCATTCAATCCTTTGGAACGAGACTATTGAGTACCAGTCGTTTGAGTTTCCGGCCGTTTGAGTCTCTGGCCGTTTGAGTCTCCGGCCGTTTGAGTCTCTGGCCGTTTGAGTCTCCGGCCGTTTGAGTCTCTGGCCGTTTGAGTCTCTGGCCGTTTGAGTCTCTGGTAAGTAGAGTCCATGACCAGTTGAGTCCATGGCCAGTTGAGTCCATGGCCAGTTGAGTCCATGGCCAGTTGAGTCCATGGCTAGTTGAGTCCATGACCAGTTGAGTCCATGACCAGTTGAGTCTCTAGCCGGTTAAGTCCCTGGTCAGTTGAGTCCCGGCCGTTTGAGTGGTTGATTACCGCCGGTTGAGTCTTGGGCCGGTTGAGACTCAACTGACCAGGGACTCAACCGGCTAGGGACTCAACCGGCCGATATTTCAAGTATTGGATGAGTTGAGCGTTTTTGGGCGTGTGGATGAGTTAAGCATTAGATGAGTTGAGGATTGGATGAGTTGAGCGTTTTTGGGCGTGTGGATGAGTTAAGCATTAGATGAGTTGAGGATTGGATGAGTTGAGCGTTTTTGGCCGTGTGGATGAGTTAAGTGTTAGATGAGTTAAGGATTGGATGAGTTGTAGGGTAGCCTGTAAATCTCTTTCACTCTTCCCCCCAAATTTCTAACGATTTATTTTAAGCACGCGGTTTCCTTAAATAATTCATGTGTAAATGCTTTTTTGTTTGTGTTGTGACTAAAAGCAAACTGGAATTTTAGTGATATTCACAAAATAAGTGAAAATTTTATTTTACTATGCAAAGTTCTACAAGCTCTAACGAAGTTGGTATTTTCTTCTCTTTTTATTGATTTGATCACAAAATTCCTTTTCTTTTTTCAGTTAATTTACGGAGGAGCCAGTTCCGCTTATGGTTCAGAAGAAGCCTCTCACGTTATGTCAGACAAAGTTCAAGCAATTGCTTCAGCGGTTTACAAAGAATTTGAATCGATGATTCAAAAATTTGGACAGGAGAGTGTTAAGGTTTGGTTATAATTTATTTACTTTTTTTTTGTTAAAAGATCATTTTTTCCCATAAATGTTTGGGGTTGGTGAGTGAATCCGTTAAGGGCGTAGCCAGCGGGTCGATCTCGAGTTGCAGTGGAGCTAACATTTTGGTGTTTACCTTGGCGCTCAGGACGCAAGCCTTCCCTCTAGATACGCCCTTGGAATCCGTATTAAATTTCACTTGGATGCGGTCCCTGTAGTACGAGGCAGGTACCCCCAGCTACTTGCCTGGTAGGAGTCCTTGACCGCCAACACATGTGAAAGTTTTTAAAGGGTTACGGCGTAACGTGTTCATCTCTTTAGGTCATCCCCCTTTTGGCAATCCCGGAGAATTGGGGTTTCTTCGAAAAAAAAGTTTAAAAATAAGAAAAAGTATTTTTCTAGGGTAAAAAAGTATGCTGATTACGAATCTGAGCTCGGATTTTGAAAAAGTCGAATCCCGGACCCGAATTCGGAATTTGACCCCGGATATTGTCGGACATAGTACAAAATGGTCAGTCTTTCATATGGAGATAGAACTCATCGAGATGCATCGAATGACACCGAAATCGATGAAATCCGACGTGGTTAGACCGAAATACAGACCCCGGAATATTGAAAAACCATAGGGGTGACTTTTTGGAGTAAAAAAAAGTTTATGCATATGATACCTCATTCGAAAGAGCTCGTCGAGCTGAGTCGAATGACACCAAAATTACAGTTATCCATCAAGTTTTGACAAAGTTATGACATAAGTCGCCAACTCATACAGTACTCCGATAGGTCTACTTTATGTCATAACTTTGTCAAAACAGGTCCAATCACGTTGATTTTGGTATCATTCGATGCAGCTCGATGAGCTCTTTCGAACGAGCTATCATTTGCATGTTCAAAATCCGGGTTCGGGGTTCGAAATTTGGTTCGGGTTCGGGATTCGACTTTTTCAAAATCTGAGCTCGGATTCGTAATCAGCATATTTTTTTAGTTTAGAAAAACCCTTTTTCTTATTTTTAAAATTTTTATTCGAAGAAACCCCAATTCTCCGGGATTGCCCCCCTTTTGACCAAAAAAAATTTCAGAGTATTCTTTAGACTTTTTAATATTTTCGAGCACACCTCAGCGGCTAATTTTTATGATAGCTATCAAAAATTGTCTTTAATGCTTGTCTAATTTACTTATTTTTAAGGATTTAATGCCATTAGTCGTTAACGTTCTCGAAAATTTGGATTCTGCTTTTTTGGAGAAAGACGAACTTGCTGTGGACAATGAAATGTTAAAAGAAGAAAATGAACAATTATTGAACCAATATGAAAGGGAAAGGCAAATGAGAAAGAATCAGGACCAGGTTTTTTTGTTTTTAAAAATTTTTTGAAAAATTTTTTCTAAAGAAATATTTGGAAGTGGAAGAATCACTTTTGGAGCAGAATCGTGAACTTGAAAATAAAGTTGGTAGTATGGCTAGTATTGTTAGAATGTTGGAATTGAAGACAAAAAATGCTTGTGATCACGGTAAATGTTTTTGTTTTTAGTGCCATAGACACGGGAATTCCTGAGAGGTTTTAATTAATATTTTCACTTTTTTTTATTATTCCCCTTCCAAATTTTTTCCTTTTCTCCTTGGTACGTGCCTGGTTTTGGGACCGAGAATGATCCCCCTCTGGCCCCCGAAAAAATCCTGGTTACGGGCCTTTTTGGGCGTGTCTTACTTGAAATCCTATGCCTTTTGCCAATTTCCTATCAACTTCCAGGGTTTTCTCTTCTCTCTTATATTTTAATTTTTTGTCCTTTAAATAATTTTATTTTAGACATTGCTCTCTTTTTTTGTCTTTTCCTTTCTTAACCGATTCTTTTTATTTAGCCAGCCGTCTAGAGGAGCGCGAAGCGGATCAAAAAATGGAATATGACAAACTACATGAGCGTTATAATGAACTCTTACGTACTCACATTGATCATGTTGAACGTACAAAGTTTTTAATGGGAACAGAAATGTTTGATATGGCTAATTCCTTACCTGTTGCTTCCAAAAATAACAAGTTTTTTTTAGTTTCGATTATTAGGTGATCCTTTTGATTATGAGAATATTTTTCACTAAAATAAGACTATACTAGAAAAATTAAAAAAATTTTAATTGGGAAAGACTATTCCTAGCCCACATGGAAATCTCTGGAATTACTGGGGCAGCAAATTTTTTCCCATTCCCCCTCCCTCCCATCTAAAGACCTTTTGATTTCAAAAATGAATTTCCCCTTTTCTTATCCTTTTTTACACTGTTACAATTCCACTTAATATTTGAACCCAAAATTTTTAATTTTTGTGACATTTTCCCTCTAAAAATTTTTTTTAGAAATTCAATGGCAATGAGTGCAATTGATTCTAACGTTAGAGGAATAAGTGATATTATAAGTGCTGTTCATATGTCTCAAAGTACTCATGCAGATTTAAATTTGGCTAGTCACATTAATAGCAATGAAAGTTTGTTTGCCTTTAAAGATGATTAGAAAAATGATTTTTTAAAGGAGATTGGCACGAAGAATTTGGAGGTTTACAAACAGCAGCAGAAATTTTGGCAACTCCCAGAGAAGAAAAACCGGCAAATTCCCCTCTTCCTTCAGTTGTTGAATCACCTAAAGAAGTTGTTACTTCGGAAGATGTGGATGAGGAGGAGGATGATGAACAGAAAGTGCCGGAAAGGTTTTTGTTTGAATTTTATAAAGGGAGGTGATTAATGGGAGTGGATACAACCTGAACTATTCTGCTTAGGGGTCATTAATTATCTTTACGTTGGTAAAGTCTGGTCACCTTTGATATGATTTCGTCAGGTTGCGTTGGGTTGTTCTAAATACTTGTGGCAGACTGGGCCCTTCGTAGCTGACCATTTCTTTGTTTGTTACAGAGGTAGAACGGAGTGAGTATCCGGAATTAATCAAAATTTGGTACTTGACTTCCTAAATACCTCTGCTTTGGAGGGAATTGTTAGATTTGTTCAAACTTTTGTTTACTTGTAGGTAGGGTTGGCGGTTCTGGACCGAACCGGAGAACCATTGATTTTTCGGTTCGGATCTTCGGTTCGATTTCGGATATCCTTTTTTCAAGAACCGACAACCCTGCTTGTAGGATTCTTACAATTTGCCAAGTTCTGATTTTTTTTAATTCAGAGAAATGAATGATGATGGCGATGGAATATCTCTTGGTGCTGATTTGACAGGTTTTTTATATTAAAAAAAAATTTTTTTAATTTGAACTAATTTTTAAAAAAATTTTCAACAAAATTAGGGAATCTAGTTGACCCTGCAGAATTTGCTTCAGCTGGTATATAATAAAAAATAGCTTCTAGAAAAAATGAATTTTTTAGTTAACGATACTTTTATTGGTTGGTTTAGAAAATTAAGTGTAGCTTAGTAGTGGTTTTTGTTGTTTTTTTTTAATTTTTTGTTTTTGTGGTTGGTCCTTTCCTTTTTTCCTCCTTGCCGTTATTTTTTAGAGAATGTTTTGTGATTTGTTTAAAGTAAATAAGATCCGAATTTTTAGTCAAAAATTATAAATACTCGTAATTTTATTCCTTTTTGTCTTTCTACCTGTAGCAAGGACGTAGCCATGTGAGGGGACTTTTGGGGCTATATCCCCCTTACCCTCTAGTACTATAAGTAACAAGCGCGAGAGGAATTCAGCTCTGGATTTGTCGGATCTCAGCTTTTGCATTTTCTAATTTTTTTATGGGAAAGAAATTTTGCTCGATTGATTTAGCAGTTATTTCAAAATCGATTTTGCCGACTGCTAATTAAGTCCTCGCGCCCCTCCTTTCGGATCACATGCCACGAGTTTGGATATTTTGTCATTTTCTTTGTTTTACTTTTTTATTTTTAAAATTTTACGTAAAAACTCAAAATTCGGATCTTTAAAAAACAATTTTCGACATAAAAATATTTAATTTTCAGGAATGGGCAGAGAAGTTGAAAATCTTATTCGTGAAAACACTGAATTGCTTGAAACTAAAAATGCTTTAAATATTGTAAAGAATGATTTGATTGCAAGATTGGATCAACTTAGCAGGTTTTTTTAATTTTCTCATTAAATTTTTTAATTTTTCCCTTTATTTTTTAAGTGAACACGCAGTCTATAGAGAAGAAGCACGAAGTCTTGAACTAGTCAAAATAAAATTAATTGAACGCATTAGAGGATTGGAGGATGAATTGAAAGAATTAAAAGAAGCAAAAAATCAAACAGAAACGCCAGAGGTTTTTTTAAAAATTTTTCTTAAAAAATTATTTTTAAAGGAAGACAAAGCCCAAGGGCGGCGATTTACTCGTCTCGAAATGGCTAGAGTTTTGATGGAAAGAAATCAATACAAAGAAAATTTCTTTGAACTTCAAGAAGCTGTTAAATTTACAGAATTGCAAAGAGCGAGACGGACTACGTCTTCGAATAATCAAAATAAATCAATTATTTGGAGCTTGTAAGTTTGGGGGTTTTTGTTGAATTTTTAAGGGTCTATTAGTTTCAGACTCATCTCATAACTTTAATTAAGCTACTAAAATGCCATTCTTTTAATCAGTCCCGTAGCCAGGAATATTTTCGAGGGGGTGGGATGAGAATCATTTTATGCACCAAATTTTAGCGCCGAAGCGGCAAAAATTTATAAGGCCGTAGGCTAAATAATTTACTTTTTCTCCCATCCCCTACCTAAATTTTTTCCTTTTTTCTATTTGGGGAGGGGGGGCAATGGAGAATTCCCCTCTGATTACGGGCCTGCTTTTAATTATCAAAAACTTTTAATTTTTAGTTTCTCCAATCTTCTTGGTGACAGCACATCAACTAGTCATATAGGACAAAATGTGAAAAAATCCCAAACAAAAAAGAATATTCCATCATCTCCATTAACTCAAAGGAAAGCACGTTCTGGAGGGGATAAAGAAGACAAAACGTTTGTTTAAACAAAATTATTTTTTAATTAAAAATTTTTTTTGTAGAAATCAGGACAGGTTTAATGCTGAAAGGCGACAACATTACCACGAAGTTAGTCAACATATGAAACAAGAAGACTTTCCAACGGCTTATGGTTTTTTTTTAATTTTAGACGAATTGATTTAAATTAAAATTTTGTTTGTAGGTTGGTCTATACCCTCAACTAAAGCAGCGGCACAAAATTTATCAATCCCAGTTCCAGTTAATTGTCGACCATTAATTGAAAATGCTTCGCCTTCACTTAAAGTATATATTTTTTGAATGGTTTTTTAAATTCATTTTTGGGTCTCTGAAGATTTTCCAATGTCGGTTCATGTAAAATCTTCAGATATTCGGAACCGAACCGAAGAACCGAAAAATAAGCGGTTCTTCGGTTTGGGTTGGTCCAGAACCGACAGCCATAGTCTTAAATTATTGTATGATTTTTACAGTTTAGGATGTTCTCTTACTTTTCCCATTAGAACAGGTCAATAGCTTATTGTTTGATTTTTTCAAGACTTGAAAATAGACCCCTAATTATAAGTATGATCAAGCCTGAAAGGAATCGAAACATATAACTCATTCCTAGTCTCGAATCTAAACTCAAAACCCTTAAAAACTAGGACAGTTTTGGGCTTCCTGCTTTCAATTACACAACCTGGAATTGAGTCGTCCACTTCATTTGGTCGTAATAATCCCCACTTTTTTCCTTTCCATTTTTACAATTTTATTTTTATTAATTTTTTTAATTTATAGATTTGTTGTGCTGCTTCTTGTTCCCTTCATGGAGGATTAAGTAATGGTGAATATATTGTTGGTGATCCAATACTTGGCTGTGATCCCTATTTATTTTTAAAAAATAATTTTCAACGAAGTAACAATGAAAATGGGGGGCGAAAATCTGTAAAAGAAATTCTTTTAATTTTTTCAAAAAATTTTTTTCAGATTGGCGAAATCAAAAAATTAAATGGTTCAGAATTTTCTCTTTTGGAATCTTCAAGTTTAGTTTGGATTTGTAGTTCCAGTGAAATTCAAAAACCTTTTGTGACTATTTTGGATGTTAATTGTCCAAATTCAATACTTGAAGGATTTGAAATTAATGAAATTGGGGCTAGAATATTTTGTATTGCTAGTGTTTCTGGTAAATTGTTTAAAATTTAAAACATACATTATTTTTTTAATTGTAGTCACACAGTTTCTTTAATTTTTATTTTTTTGTCGGGCTTTTGGTGAAAATAATGTCAGGACTTTGAAATTATGATACATTCCTTTTTTTAAGGAAAACAATTTTTCCCCATCCTCGTCTTACAAGTAGAGATTAAGCCGAGACAGGATCTCGAACTAACTCTCGGTTATCGAGATTTTTCGGTATGCGATCTCGATTCTGTGCGATCCCAGCATGTCTCTTCTTACAGAATATTTTTGAATAATATCAAGCTGGATCAAAGAGAATGACTTTGGGTTATATTTTGGTTAACTTTCAGGACTTTTGCTCCTTTCTGACCTTTTTTCACTCATGTATTTTTCTTAAAACACAAAAAATTAATTTAAAAATTTAAAGGAATTCATTATTCTGATATTCGAATAACTGAAGAAGGTTTAAATTCTGATTCAGAATTATGTACAAGAGGAGGTTATTTTGAAAAGAGCAAAACTTTAATTGAATCTATAATGGATTTTGAATTATTTGGATCTGTTGAATTTATAAAATTGCAATTATCTACTAAAAAAGGAGAAGGAGAAGCTACTCAAACATTGATTTGGGAAGGACAACAAAAAATGACTTCGCCTTCTAAAAGGAGAAGAGATTGTAAGAGGGGGTTTTCTTTTTAAAAAAGACTTTGAAAATTATATTCATAGGGTGCGGGATTAATTTAAAGTAATATTGAATTTAGAATTTTATTAAATTTTTAAAGAGAATTGCTCGATTCTCTTATTGGTTTTCACCTTTTAGACTCCCACCGTACACTCTACGTTCCTTTGGAAGTCCCAAGATTTTTATTTGGGTTGGTTGTAAAGTCGAGGATCCGCGGTTCATGGTTTCTCTCCCTTTAATAGAAGGTACAGCCCAAGTAGGCGCGCGGCCATACTAGCGCAAAGCCATAACTTGCTTCAAGATTTTTGAATCTACCAAATTTCTACTTGGGCGCCTCTAATAGATTTATGTAATTTTCGGGAACACAAATTTTAAATAATTTTAAATTTTACTCTCTTTTATTCTAATAATAATCATTTTTTAGCCAGTATTAATGAATCACTTCAATTAAATGATACTAGTATTGTTAATGTTGAAGGATGTAAGTTTTTTTTAAATTTTTTAGTGGAAATAGAAAAATTATAAAGTCGTACCTCTAATTTTTTTATACTTTAATTTGGAGCTGTCCAATAGCGAAAATTTTCTCGGACTCGAGACTGAGTCCAAAACTGTATCCAAAGACTAAGACTTGACCTAAAAAGCAATACTGAAAAATTCTAAGAAATGTCTTTAATTCTTGGACAGCTTTACCTCATTTTAATTGGCTTTATCTATCCATTGTCAGTAATAATTTTTTAAATCTCTATGTTATTTAGTGGTTCGACTTTATTTAAAAAAAAGGTATATATTTTTAATAATCCCAAAATTTAATCATCAAAGTGGCCACTCGTTCGTCTCTGTTGAGACAAAAAACAGCGCTCCATAGAAATTTGGCAATACCCCTCCAAGAGGATAATATAAATAATAATAATAGTGAAGGTGATGATGAATTTAGCAAAATTAATTTTGAAGAAAAAAAGTTTGGAAAAAATGAACAAAAAATTGAACCAATCTCTGAGCAAATAAACAAGCTTGGAGAAAGTCAGGGTGAAAAAAGAAATTATAAACTTTTTTTTGTTTATTATTTTTTGTTCTTCTTTTTCTTTCTTTTTGAGTTGTGTCACTTTTTCGTTTTTGGGGTCTATAAACTATCTTAAAAAAGTTGGTCAATAATTCAAGTTTTGTTACTACTTATACTTGTAGCCAGCGCTCGATCAGGATCTCGTGAGTGCAATCCCATTTCCTCCATATTTTTTTTGATTTTGGGGTTTATCGCGAAAAATCTTGTCCAGCAAAAATGAAAAAACCCCTATTTGAAAAAATTTGCGCTACTTTGCCGACCACCAATCCTTAATACGTTTGTTTAAATTAGTGTTGAAAAAATATTCTTTTCGAATGCCTACAGGTTTAAGGTTCGAACCCCACCATTAGAAATTTATTTTACCGAAAATATATATTTTAAATAAATTATTGACCAATATAAAGCGCTTAACTTTCTCCTTTTTTAAAAACTTTTTTATCATTACATATTACAAAATTATTTTAAAATTCCAGATCCAAGCCCTTCTCCTCTTGACAAACTTTCTTTACATATCCGAAATACTCTTAAACGTTATGAAGCTTTACCTGATGAGGATATTTTAACACTTCCTTTAATGTGGATTGGAACAGAAAGCGAATAGTTAAATTAAAAAAATTATTTTCCTAACCAAACTTTTAAATTTTAAGTATTTATATTTACTCGTCAGTCAAGGATTGGAGAAAATGTTTAAGATGTATTAAAATGCCCGATGCTGTTCTTTCAATTTTGTGAGTTATAAATGTTTTTAGAAATGGGGTTTTTAACACTAGAAAATATAACCAGAGTCAAAAATTCATTAGTCAAAGAAATTCTTCGTCATGAAACACTAAATAACAAGAAATTTTTGTGCACCTTTTGTAAATAGGCATGTTTTGTGTTCATGTCGGGCCGGATCTGATTACATTTTTCTGACTAATCCGGCTCGGAAATAATCCGGAGATAACGAAAAAAATCCCGATTTGGGACTCGCACTCTTGAAAAATCCGGCCTGATCTGTTCCGCAAATTTTCGTGGATCATTAGAGAAATCCGTTACGAAACACGAAATAACAGGAAATTTTTGTGAACCTTAGGATGTTGTGTGTTTCATGTCATTTCATGTCAAACCTGATATGATTACATTTTTCTGGACATCCACCTCTGGAAATAATCCGGAGATAACGGAAAAATCTGGATTTGGTGCATCTTACGATGATGAACACTAATTTTAACAATTTTTTAGACATTCAAATGGCCGTGTATTTGTAGCTTTAGCAAATGGATGTATTGCAGTATTTCACCGAGATATGAAAGGTCGTTGGTCTGATATTGGTTTTCATTTAATGCAAATAGGGCCGTCAGATGCTTCTGTCTGTTATTTACACCAAGTTTATGGAAAAATTTGGGCAGCTTGTAAAAATTGTATTGTTGTTTTTGATCCGGTTACTTTGAGGGTTGATGTAAGGGGAATTTTTGTTAATTTAAAAATTAAAAGTAGGGGGTTGTGCGTGGCTGGACCCGAAAGGCGAGGGTCAAAAATCGGCTATAACCAAAAACTAGTTGGCAAATCCGGCAGTTTTAAAATTACACATCCTAGTGACAAAATTTTTTTTGTTTCATTTCGATCAATACTCTTTGTTAAAATAAAATAGGTTTCCATTGCTGGGATTCGAACCTTTGACCTTTAAATATTGAAAGCTGAAACCTTCCAATTACACCAAAAACAACCGCTAGAGCCATTTTTCTACGTATTAAATTTTCCCAAATTTTTAGAGTATTTTCCCTGCACATCCAAGAAAGGACAGTAAAATAAGACAATTTGCACATTACGGAAGTGGTGTTTGGATTTCTATAAGATTGGATTCAACAATTAGATTATTTCATGCAGAGACATATCAACATTTACAAGATTTGGATGTTGAATCTTTTATTATAAAAATGCTTGGTTAATGAGACATTTTAAATCATTATTTTTAAATATAGGCTGACCTACACACAATTTTTGAGAGTTATGAGGGGCCTTTTAAATTGGGAGGTATCGAGTAGATAGTTAGGTCCCCTGCCTAAAGATATTCTAAGGCATCTATCAATATGCATATTGTGTGTATTTAACACATGTGGGTTCAAAAAATAGTCGGGGTTTTGAAATTTTTTCGGATTGATTAAGAGAGGGATACCGGGGGAATTACTGGGATTAAGGTAGATTTGATTGGATTAAAACTAATATCAGAGAATTTGAAGATTAAGGTGAATATCAAGGGGGGTCGGAAAATTTTGGGTTTCAGGTAACCCCCTTCCCATCCTTAATGTGAGGTATTTAATAAATTAAAATAAATTTTCTGTAGGTCCAAACAAATTAGACTTGGTACTTTTACGAATTACTTCTCTAAGTATTTTGGATAAAAGAATTTGGATTGGTATTGGCTCTGGAATTATTGTTTCAATACCTTTTGGTTGTGAAGGTAATTAAATAATTTAGAAAAATCAAAAAATTTCCCCTTAAGATAATTCTTCAAATAATAAATCTACAAGTGAAAAAGCAAAAGGACCAGGCCAAGTAATTAGAGTAATGAACACAACAGAAAATGCGGAGGGGGATAAAACTTCAATAATTCCTTTCTGTGAAATATCAAATGCTCAATTAAGCTTTCATGGACATAAAGATCCTGTTCGTTTTCTAGTCCCTGTACTTGCTGGTTTGTTTTTATTTTTTGGCTTTTGTTATTGTTTTAGAGAAAAAACTTGCTCGTATAGGAGGAAGTTAGATAGGGGCCTGTCCTATTTACGAATGGGGAGGGGGTGTAGATATGGATGTGTGAAACTGAGTGGAGTTGATGGAAATCTGTCGTCCGCCTGTTCGAACATTAGGCTCAACGAACCCAGACAAGTGGGAGAAAAGTGATTCCCTCCCTTCTAACTCCCAATTCTTCTAATCGACTTCCAGCCAACTAAGCTCTTTTCTTTATTTTCCTTTGGATTTTTATAAGAATTGAATTGACCATTTAATCCTGCCTTACTAATAAAATTATTTTTCAGAAGGTTTCTCAGATTTGACTTACAATTCAGAACAAACAAAAGCTTATATGGTATCTGGAGGTGACGGATATATTGACTTTCGTTTAGGTAAATTGGCGAAAAAAGGGAAAATCTTTTTAAAAATTTTTACAGGTGATGACACTTCTTGTGAAGAAAATACTAACAGTCCATCTCAAAATAATAACAATTCAAATGTTAGGGATATGTCTCATTTACTTATGTGGGAAAATGATTGTTCATTAGAATGGATGAAGACTTGAGAAAAAAAAGAACCTCATTTTAATATATATATATTTAATATAATCCCGAGTAAATTTTTATAGATATTAATAACAATTTATAAATAATTATTTAATAGAAATTTTAAATTTAGAAAAAAATGCTGAAACATATCAAAAGAGATACGAATTAAGCTTTCGCATCGTATACATCACAAGGAACGAGCCGACAAGAAAATTAAATTCACGATTTCTGGGAATCGGGAAGGCTCGTTCCCTTGTATATACATAGAACATGTTACATAAAAACCGCCTCTTTACAAAACATTGCTCACCCTAAAGTTTCGAAAACCCTTTACATAATTACATGAAAAAAGACAGGAAATTTTTAAAAAGTGGAAAGTTAGAGGCGTAAGAAGAGAACAAAAATATAAGGAAAAGTGTTCTTGAAAATATCACCTAAAAGTCGAAAAAAACCTCGAAAAAAAACTCCTTATCAGAGCTGTTCCAAAATTTCGATTTTCGAGGTTTTTTCGACTTTTTGGTGAGATTTTCAAGAACAAACTCTTTTCCTTATATTTTTATACAACAAAAAAATACACAATTTTTTTTACATATTTAAGCAGGTCTAGAAGGCATAATTAAAATAGCTGGAGGGGAATGTTGTAAAGCAAAAGCTGCCAACATTTGACATAATTGAATAAAAACAATACAAGAATAAATTAAATTTTTTTCTTTAATTGTTAAATTTAAAAAATTATTTTGCCCTTCTAAAGAAGCTATTGTTGAAGAGAAAAATAATTTATTATTATTATTTCTTCTTTCCCTTTGTTGAAAATTAGAATTTAAATTTTTAAGCAATTTATTATTTTTAAATATTCGAATTAATAATTGTTCAAATAATTCTTGGGAAATTTGTTTGTTGTTTATTACAGACAAATCTATTTGATTTTTAACTTGTTTTAGTATCTAAAAATGAAGGGGAAATTTATTTGGGACAAAAGAAAGGGATTTCTAAGCAAGCGAGACAAAATGTGGGTAAAATAAAAACAAGAAAATTAATTTTTGTTTCGAAATGTCGATTTTCGAAAATTTCTTAGTTTCGAAATGGCTCTAGTTAGGGGACAAAAGAACTTTTAAAAAACCAAAAGAGAAAGTGGAAAACCCCTAATAAAGTGAGCTCTAATTAACGTTACTCTTCTCATGTCATTTCCCCCTCTTACGTCTAATTCGTCCCCGAGGAACGTGTTTTGACTGATTTAAAGTCACTACCTATGACATTTCCCAAAATCTTTCCTAAAGGATGCCGTTATATATGTAGACTACCTCACATATTCTTAGTGATATCCAATACTTTTCTTCTAATTAAAAATCTGGAAAAATTCTTTGCGGATATTTTTAAATAATCAACTAACTTAAAAGCAGTTGTTTAAAAATTTCGATTTTCGAGGTTTTTTTCGATTTCGACTTTTTGGTAATATTTTCGAATTCCGAATTTTTTTTGTTTCGAAACAACTCTACCTTAAAAATAGCAACAAAAACCCCAATCAAAAATTCAAATACCAAAAACAAACTCACATCATTTATCTTCAAAAGAGGCAAATTTCCACGTAAAGAATCCACATAAAATAAATAGGCGGTAAGTAAAGGTTGAGGATATGAAAATAATAAATTAAAAACTCCGAGTAATTGAATATTTGTATTAAAACTGTTTTCGGTTAAATTGGAGAGAATATCAAATAATGATTCTAATAATATTCCAGCACCTTTAAATTGAATAATTCTAGTTTTTAAAAAAATATTACAAAAAGGTCAACTCTTTATTGTCAGAATGGTCAAATTTAAGGAACTTATGCCTCCATTTACTCACAAGACACGTCCAAGTGTTGGCCCGTTTATTCGCCAATCACACCATTTATTCGCAGGGCAACAAAAAGTTTATGTAACCTAACTCGAGTAAGTACTCGGGTTAGTACATATAGTACTAACCCGAGCAACAATCCGAGCCCACGTTAACCCGAGCCAATAGGATTGGTTGACCGTTTTGAGCCTCTCTTGAGCTTGCGAATAAATTGGGAGTGTACTTAAACTGCAAAAGTCCCAAATTTAAAATGGCCAGAAGTTACATGATCGTTTATCAACTAAGACACTAACAAAAATACAACTATGATTAATTTGACCATAACAAGATTGACCATTTTTAAAAAATCCAAGGGTTGACCATTTTGCACCCAATTCTATTTAAACAGTTTAATGTTTAAATACCTTTTTCCTCAGTTGATTTCATTAAAATTCCCCCATTAATATTCAAAAACACTTCTTCCCCTCCACTTTCCCCCTCCAAATTTAATCTAAAAGGATTTGGCTCTTTTGACATTTGTTGTGTTAATTCCAATTTTTCAATTCTCAATTCTTCCAAATGTTGCCAACGAGCGTCAATTAAAGATAAATCTTCAATTAACAATTTATTTTCATTATTTGAAGAACGAGTAGGTAATAAATTCAATAAATTGATAAATTTGTTTCTATCCTTTAAAAAAATAAAATAAAAATTATTTGGAATTTTTTAGATTTTTGTGGATATGAAGGATCCTGCCGAAATTCCCGATTTCAAAAAAGTCGGGAATTTTCAATTTTCGTGGAATCTATATATAGGATTCCATGTTTTTGAAAGTTGAGTTTAAAAAGATCGTCAAGACACACAAAACAAACAAGCAAACCAGTTTATGCTAGTTGGTGAACATATTTTCAAAAGGGTTTTTATCAGATCGTTTCAGAAAAAATTTTGCATAAGAAAATCAATAAGTCTTAAAGGGTTAATGGATCCAGTT
This sequence comes from Meloidogyne enterolobii, assembly GCA_963681835.1. Classification (NCBI taxonomy): domain Eukaryota; kingdom Metazoa; phylum Nematoda; class Chromadorea; order Rhabditida; family Meloidogynidae; genus Meloidogyne; species Meloidogyne enterolobii. The sequence continues at coordinate 1,420,403 of CAVMJV010000058.1, read as the reverse complement.
CCAAAAAAAGTCAGGATATCCGAAAATTTTCAGTTCGGATATAAAAGATTAGGATTTCATAGGACCCAACAGTTGTTATGAAAAATGGTTATAGTATAAAAATGATCCCTAGCTTTGATTGGCAAATGGACTTTTCGATAGTTTCAGGAGTACCGAAAACTAACGGCTCAATACTACCGTCAGTATCTCGGTAGCTCGAACTATGCCGAGCAATAGTTTTAATCTGCCAATATTTTAACATTATTTTGAAATTTATACGATTTACCATTTTGAACCCCTTTTTAAACAAAATATTGAACCCTTCGTCTATCACTGATAATTTAATTTTTAAATTTAAATACCAACATTTTTAGCCTCATTCCAATTTGTTTGAACAACAGCAGACATAAAAGGTGAAAGTGTTGGTTGTTGTTGTTTAATTAAATTAATAGATAAATTAGATTGTCTTTTTTCACTATCAGAATTTGAATTATTGTTTATTTTTGTTGCCAAAATATTTTTTTGTTTTTTATTAGACAAAAATTCTTCTTGTGAATCTTCTTCAGAATTTCTTCTCGAAAAACTATCCAAATCCGATTCAGAAACTCGGTCATAAATAAATTGAAAATAGTCGGGTCTGTTGTCTTCGTTTTCATTTAAAACACTGTAAAAAATATTTTTTTAAATTAGGTTTGAAGGAAGGGGAACAGCTAAAAATATTTTAATTTGTATTCCGCAACCATGCAACATGCCCAAAATTTGATGAACGGGACCTACCTAATTATTTCGTATTAAGGCCAGTAGCCAGGGTAGGAGAGGGTCCCGCATTGTGTGTAACAGGGATGTGCCAAAACAGATTTTAAAAAGCGAAAGTCGAGATTGCGAAAGCCCAAAAAAGGCGGAATTTTGGCGAACGACGAAATGGCACATCCTTGGTGTGTATGTAACATAACTCTGGATGAATTGAGCTTTCTATTCCCATATATTTTGTGGTACTAAAATGCAGAACTGGGTACTTATCGCCATTGAACGCATAAAAATTTGAATGGACGCATAAACTTTTCATTAGGCGCGTATTCTGGACAAGAAACAATCCTTTTTTCTAAAAAGTGTTTTTTCTAAAATCCCATTCTCCAAATAATTTATAATCTCAAAAAAATATTCTACCTCGCCTCCCCAAATTCTTCTTGTGAAGACAAATTATTAATTACTTCATTTCCATCTTCTAAACGTTCAATTAAATTAGTCAATTGTTCATCATCTTCCCCCAAACTATTTAAATTTGTATTGTTTGATTCTAATTCTCCTTCAAGTAAAGTCCCTCGACCTGAACGGTTAGAATGTCCATAACGATTCCATCCTGTTGAGGCAAAAGAAGAACGGGCTGAGGAATGACGAGTAAATGCCTTTTAATTAAAGAAAATATTTTTTTAATATTTTTGCGGGATAGAATTTGAACGAGAAATGAATTTTTGGTACAATCTAGTTATACCAGAAATTTCCGCAAATTTTTGTTCGCAAGTTTTAAGTTTTACTAATTACACAGGATTATTTGATACATATTAATATAATTATTTTGGTTTAGCACGAGAAATATTTTTATGACTTAAAAAATTGCTGACATTCCCGGTATATGTAAGTAAAAAAGCAACACTACTTTTCCTATTTTATAAAAAAAGCGCTAACTTTGTGGATAATCCAGAAAAAAATAAGAAATGACGGGCCTTCTCTTTATTCTTTTTTTCAGAAAAGAAGGGGGATAAATAGCTAAAATAAACTAAAATGAAAATATTGACCCAAGTGAGTCATTTTATAATGAAAAGGACACCTTCTGGTAATAAAATGCCTAATCTTACAAGAGGATAATGGGTTTCCAAAAATATTTCTTTTACTAAACCCCAAAAATTATTTTTACTAAAAAACCTGTCTAGGTGTAACAATCATTCCTTCAGAATTTATTAATTTTTGTGGATTACACAACAAAGATTTTGGCAGACTTCCATCATATTTTAATGCCCAACAAGAGCAACATTCTTCACAATCACGGATTGATTTGCCCGCTTCTCGTAAATATGTTTCGAATTGTTCTTCCGAACAGAGCTGAATAAAAATAACAATTTTTATGAGATTATCAGTGAGGGTGAAATGTGACAGAACGGTAAAAGGACAAAATTCAGATCATATAAATAAACAGATGGATTAAAGAAATATTTGGGATGGAAGACAAAAAAATAACAAATTTCCGTTGTGGTATTTTTTCAATTGGCATTCTGTCGCTTTTAACGTTAATGGGCATTTTGTCTTAAAATACCCATCAATCAAAATATTGTTAAAGACTAAATTCTCGTTAAAAAAATTTTAAATGAAAATTAAAAAAAACCTCCAAAACATTTTTAGCACATTCAGGAATACATTTAAGAAAATAATTTGCAGAATTTAACGAAATATTTGCATCAAACCGTCTACTCTGGTTTGGATGTCTTAATTGAATGAAAGGAAGTAAATGACGAAATATTGTAGACCAAAGAAAATCTTCACAGTGTAATGATAATAATGTACGAATTAAAGAAAGTGTTACTCTACAAAGCTGAAAAATAAAAAAAAATTGAAAAAAGTGAAAAAAAATTTTGGGACAGTTTGGTGTAGTTGGATAAGTTTTGGTTTTGTGGGTAAAAGTATGAAGGTTCGATTCCGGTGGTAGGAGGTACATTTTTTAGTCTTTAATTATTTATTCTTTTCACTTTTTTGGGGTTTTGGGGGATATAGAGATTTAGAAAAAATTAAATTTGAATGCAGATAACCCTCAAAAATTATTTTTAAATTCAATTTAAAACGGTCTCGAGTCTGTCAAGATCCTTTGAGCAAAATTGATTTTTAAGGTTAAACAAGAAAGGAAAAAATAAATTTTCCTTGTCTTTCTTAATTTAGTTTCTAATGTAAGTCGTTATTAATTTAGGTGGATCACAAAAAAAATTTAAATTAAAATTAGAGAGATTAAAGCTATTCCAAAGATTACCTAGTTTTGCTTAACAAAAAGACTTTTCGTCGGATTTTTTTGGTTTTAAGGATAAAAGTTTTTTAGTGACAGTTCGATATGGTTCCTTGTAAGACGTTTTTAATTTAAGTGTATCAACAAAAAAAATTTTCCAATTAAAGATTAGAGGGATTTAAAGCTGTTTAAAGACTTCTTATTGATAGTCCTGCCTAACATTAAAACTTTTCTTTAGTCTTTTTTTTTGGTTTTACGAATAATAGAAATATTTTTTGCCCTTAAATATTCAAAAACAAACTCAACCCTATCACTTTCATGCATTTTAACCAAAATTTGTTCAAATAAATTCATTTCTTCTTCTTCACTTTTTCCTTCTCCATTTGTACTAGTAGTTAACAAGATTTTTATAAATGCTTGCAATAATGATGAAGCAGAAATTGTTTCAATACATAAATGAAAATAAACAATACGAGAACATAATTCTTCTTCTTTTGGTTCTGACTAAAAATTAATAATCTGAATGACATGAGTTACAAAAGCTTAGCCAAGGGAGCTGGGGGGAGGGGAGGCTGAAGCCCAAAGTGAAGCCAATGAAGCCCAATGCCCAAGCTGAAGCCCCAACCCCACTTTTCCCAAGAAATGGGAGAAAGTGGAAAATTTTAAGGAGGGAAATGATCAATAGAATGAATTTTTTCGCCTACAACCCCAAAAATTCTCAAAATTTAAGCCTGAAAATGGAAGAAATTTGGCTTTTGACCTTCCAAAGTAATGTCACCCCTCTCAATAAATTTTTAAAAAAACCTCAACAATAGATGATTTAAACACTTTTAACAAAAATCCAGTGTAAATAAAGTGAACAATTTGACGGGTAATTGAATAATGGGCAATTTGCGCAACAGAATTTGTAAAAAGTAAAGCATTGTGGAATTCATAAAGTTGAGGCTTAAATAAAAAAAATTTTAAATTAAAAAAAATCCGCAAATTTTGTCCGCAAATATTTTGCGGACAAAATTTGCAGATTTTCGGAAAGTAAAAAACAAACAAACCATTCCTTTAACATCAAAAACACTTAATTTGTGAGCTTCATTGGAATCTAAAGCAAATTCTGAAAATACACATTTTGGGAGTTGAGAAAAACAAGCAGAAAGACCAGCAGACATTACATGACATAAATCTCCCTAAAAACGTTAAAATTAAATAATAAATCTATTAAAGGCAGGGTCGGTTCATTCCAGTATTTTTGTTTTCCATCCTCCTGCTTCGCTCAAAATTCGAAACAGAAGAGGGGCGGAACAGCGTAGCGCGCATTTATGGCAAAAAGTTGACATGGCAAACCCCCTAAGAGCCGTTGAAAGGGCAAAACGGATAAATGAAGCAGGCATGGCAAAGCCCTAATAGCATTTCGGCTGTTTGCCATTAGGGTCCTTTGCCATTTAGGCGTTTTGTCATTACGGCTTCATACCTCGGAATAGTGGAGGTCACAAGTTACATGAAATCCCAACTTTTTTCCGACTCGACCTCAAATCCGACTTCCTTCTCAATCCAAAGTATATAAAAATAAATAAAAGACAAAATATCCCAAATAGCCATTAAAAAATAAAAAAACCTTTTGAATTATATGTTCAGCAATAAATTCATTTTTGCTAGAAGCCGACATAATTAACAACAAAGCATCCCTAGCTAGTTGGCTAGTAAATTCAGGTCCATAAAGATAGGGGACTAGCATATCAAAAATTAAAAAAGGTTTGTGTAAATTCTGTTCATTTAGTAAAATTGCTTCGTTTTTTGGAGAATTACTTCCTTCTATTATTGCCCAATCTTCATTTAAAATTAATGAGGAATCAAAAAAGAAGTGTAAAAGAGTTTCGTGTTCTGCTATTTGACGAAAAATCTGAAAAGAATTTTTTGAGAACAAAAAGGAAAACTCTTTGACAAGGGAACATTGTCTACTTTGTAAAAACAAAATCAAAGTCTTGCACACGGATTCGATAAAGGACCAGGGATTTGGGCTAAAAATTTTCGAGTGACGCGCCAGACGCCAAAAACGGATGCCAAACACAAAAAATTTTGGGAGAGACAATAACTTCTTTCGACCCGAAAACTCATCCGGAAAAAAATTTTGAAGCCCGATCCGAACTGTGATCCAATTCTTTTCTCGACCCGGCCCATCTCTGGTACACAGTAGACAATGTATCTTACAAGGGAACCACTCAAACTGACACCAAAAAACCGCTCCAAAAGATTGAAACTTTAAACCCCTATAACTTTTCAATTTGGGGGTCAGGGGAAGAAAAACCAAAAATTGGCAATAGGTTATCAAACATGCTCTACAGGAAGGCATAAATTTTATTTGAAAATTTTTGGTGACAGTTCGAGTGGTTCCCTTCTTAATGAGTACCCAAATTTAAATTTAAAGACCAATTAATCCCCCTTAAAATTAAAAAAACCTGATTAATTAAATTCAACAAACAATTACTAACAACAGAATTTGGATATTTTTGTATTTTTGTAGAATGTCTAACATTAAAAGATTGTTTACACCATTGCAAAAGTTGTAATAAAGGAACAAGTATAGGTTTATGTACAAGTAAGGATTGTGGACATTGACAACAATTAACCATATTTTCGTATAAATGTAAAAGGAGAACCTTAAAAAATGCAAGGAAATTAAAATTTTTAATGAAAAAATCTATTGAATAAAAATTTATGAAGTCCAAAAAAATATTTTAAAATAAATTTTTAGCCAGAAAAATAGTTTTTGGGGAAATTAAAAATAGTTTCCCCAAGTAGGAATCGAACCTTCATCACATAAATGAAAAAAACTTAAAGCTGTCCAACTACACCAAGCATTCCGGCGAAATGAAAACCAAAAAACGATTTTCGAAAAAAGGAAATATTTAAAGGATGACATAGAATCCAAACCTTTTTATTTCAAAAGTTTTATCTGAATTTTGTTAATAGGATTTGTACTTCGTCCCAGAAAAGCCGGAGAATACAAAACTTTAAAGAAAATTTTCCGCCACCTTCACTTCCCAAGTTGCGCTGCCCCACCCTCCCCCACATTTTTTCGAGAGTGCCGGAAAATTGGGCTCTGGAAAATTGGGCTCCAAGATATTTCGGAAAATTGGGCTCCAACTTTTCGGAAAATTGGGCTCCAGCGGAAATTTGGGCTCTAAATGAAAAAAACGGAAAATTGTGCTCCAATTTTTTAAGCGCGGGAAATTTTGGCGTCAAAGTGAATTTTTGGATTTCAACAGAAAATGACACAAAATCAAACAACGTAAACCTATGGGCGTCGGCGAGGCGCTTGTGCAAAATCCCGCGCTTCGCGCGGGATTTTGCGGCATGCGCTCGCGGGAGTCAACGGTCGCTGGGTCTACAACAAGTTCAAGAATTTAAAAATCGTTCAAGAATTCAAGAAGTTAACCTCGTTCAAGAATTTAAAAAAATTTTAAAATTCTCTCAAACCTGACAAGACTGAACATAAAAAGGAGAAACTTGCACAATCCAATTGTGTGCCAACATAAGAATTGATTCCGTAAAGAATTGTTCTAAAATTGGGCCAATACTAGGTTCTGCTTGAGAATTGACTTCCATAACTAATAATTTACACAAAATAGATAAATGCTCGTTGACCTGAAGAAAATGATAAAAAAGTTAAAAATCCGCAAATTTATTGCGGATGTCCGCAATAAACTTGCGGACAAAAAACTACAGCAAATTTTTTTATTAAAAAACCTTCAAAATTGTATTTTTATCACGTCTAGTTTTATTCAAAAGTCCCTCCAATTTCTTCCAAGTAAACCCAAATTGATTCTCCCATGCAGACGGATCCGAAGCAAAATCCACATTCATCGCCCAACTTTCATCACTCCACTTTTTATTTATTAAATCCTCAACAAAAAAATCGAAAGAATTTTGGGAAGAATTTGAAGGGGTTGTTGGACTAGTAGAATGTTGTTGTTCTTCTTCAACTGAAGATTGGGGGGAAATTGTATGTTGTCCACCATGCCTTTCTCTAGAAGTAAACATTGAACGAAGACGACGCATTTAAATTTAGAAATTCTTAAATAAAAAATAAAATGGACTAGAGGTCGGTAAAAACGCATTCCCGGGATCCCGCGGGATTAATCCCGTAAATCCCGTTCGTCGCTTAAAATACGGGATTTCGGGACAGGATCTCGTAAAATCCCGACGGGATCCTGTCCCGTGCCGACCTCTAATATGGACGAGTTATCTTGAGAAAAAAATTTTTGAGTTGCCATTTGTTGCCGTTTTCGAGTCTGGCTTTTTAAAACTAAATTAGAAGTCTGTTCGGCAATCTCCAAAAATAATAGAAAATGACCCATATGCAATTTAGATATTTTGATTAGAGATTATGATTTTTCGTTTTAAAAAATTACATTTTATCTAATTCACAAAAAGACACAACCGAAAAGGCGCGGGCCAAAAAGGCGCAAGGACAAAACGGCGCACGTCCAAAAAGTCGCAACCCACAGACTGCGCAAAGTGATAGAGTGATCAATTGAGTGAACAACCGTGAATGTGAAACTGATTTTGCTTGGCAAGGATGGAAAAAAGGGGAGGAGAATGATAAGAGTAAAGGAAGAATAGTGGAAAAGTGATTAGTCGACTTAGTTCGTAGTTGGAAAGTAATCAATAGAGAATTAAAGGCAGGCAGAAGCTAAAGGCTCATTCATTAATAATTCCTCGCTAGTGCTTACACATATCCCGGGAAAGTCGGTTTCGTCACCGACCAGCAATATACATTCAAGCATAGAAAGGCCTACCCCCAATTCCGTCGCCAGGCATCGCCTCTTGGCTCGAAAATAAAAAAAATCAAACATAAATTATTTAACTATACATACACACAATTAAACAATTACAACATACATACACATTATTATCACACAATATTAACACAAATCTATTTATTTATTTAATTACAAACTTCATTCTCACAGAATAGAAATACTTTCTTTGTTTCTTTTGTTTACTGGCAGAGGCGCCTTTGATTTTTTACTACAAAAAAATTTAAAATTTTTAATTTAAAAGCTTTGCACTTTTAAAGATTTGACAATTTTTGCGGGCAAGTTTTGCGGATTTTTCCGCTTTTTTGTCTGTCATACATATCCCGCTTAAATCCAAGCCTTGACTTCAAATAAAAAAATAAAGTGCGAGGATGGACTTTACCGAAAAAAATTTTCTATTTCGTTTGTCTCCGACGCAACGAAATTTCGGCCATCCCTGATTCAAATGAGATAACCATCTCAAACCAAAGCCAAAATCCGCAAAACTTGTCCGCAAAAATGTCATATCTTCTAGAGCTCGGCACGGGACGGGACCCCGTACGGGATTTTACGGGATCCCGTCCCGGAATCCCGGGTTTTTCGCGGAAAACGGGATTACCGGGATTCCGGGATTTACGGGATTAATCCCGCGGGATCCCGTCCCGGTCGAATTTTGAAAACCCAATCCCGTTCCGGGATCCCGGGAATTTTTTTCAAATTTGCGGGATTTGTTATTACTCCAGTAAACTGCCTGCAGAGCTGAAAAAGGAAGAAATCTGGCTTCGTGGCCTTCCAAAATTCTCAAAATTTTCGCCTGCGGCGCTGAAAATGGAAGAAATCTTCTGACTTACTCTCAAAAATTCTCAAAATTTTCGCCTGCGGCGCTAGAAAATGAAAAAAGCGGGCTTCTTAGCCTTTCAAAAAAGACTAAAGTTGGCTTCACCTTCCAAAATTCGAAAAATCATCCTGTGTTGGATGATTACGAGTAATAGAAATGGATCTTGGGATTAACAGAAATATAGGGGGATTGTGAGGTGTACGTGGTTTGTGAGGTTTATATCCACTTAAGTTCAATTCCGGAGGATTAAGAGATATATGATGTTGGGGTATTTGAAAATGGATATCATGGGTTTGGGATTAACACAGGATTAAAAAGGATTTGGAGGATAATAGTGGGTATCAGGGATTTATGGATTAAGAGATATATCAGGATCTGTGGATTAAGAGTATTGAGGGATTAGATGAATAATCCCCATATATCCATTCAAATCCAGTTGAGCCATCTAAATCCGCTATATTCGCCTTAACCCACCGTTCTTCAAATCACTCTTTATCACTCCCAATATACCGATATCACCCTAAATCCACCTATAAGCATTCAAATCCTTTTAATCTCTCTTAATCCACTGATATCCCTCTTAATCCTCTGATATATTCATTTGTCCCTTAAATCAATCGAAATCCACCGATATTGTCTTCAAATCCGCCGATATTCAACATATTTATAAATTTTAAAATTTTTTTGTGAAAATCCCGGAATCCCGGCGGGATCCCGGGAAATTTGAAAACGGGATTACCGGGATTCCGGGATTTACGGGATTAATCCCGCGGGATCCCGTCCCGTACAAAATTTTGAAAAAAAAATCCCGTTCCGGGATCCCGGGAATGCGATTTTGCCGACCTCTAATATCTTCCTTAAAAGTGCAAAAACATTTTTTTAAATTTTACTTGATTGTTGACTTGATTGCTGATTTCTCTCTGTCACTATCAGTAAGAAGCGAAGGTGGCAATCTATTTTTGAAAGAAAAAAATTTTTTCCTTTAAAATTCAAAAAAAATTCTTACGCAGAATATTTTGTAAGCGGAAAATCAATTTTGCTGCTGCCCATATCTGTTTTGCTAGCATTATTCTTGTTGTAAACATCTGCTGAAGGTTGTGTCTTTTGGGGTTTTGGTTTTGGTGGTTTATAATGATATGTTGAACTAGCAGCAACATTATATTTTTTCTTAGGCTTTTGTTTCTTAACACAAAAGCATCGCCAAACAAAACACAGAACAACGACTAAAACAAAACTAGAAAAGAGAAAAAATATTTTTTTGGAGTTAATTGAAAAAGTTGAAACTTTGGTCAACAAGATTAAAACTTTTTTGCGGCGCCCACAATCCCTCTCTTGATGACCAAAACTTCCAGCCACTTATTAACCAAACTAAACCCACACAGCAATAATAGCCAAAGATGCCTTGCCCATATCCGAGGAAACAAATTCTTCCAAAAAACTTTCAATACCATCTCCATTTCCCGTTGTCATCTCAACTGTTGTGGTAGGCGGCTCTGTTGTTGTTGTTGTGGTTGAAGAAGTAAGGATTTGTTCTGTTGAAGTAACGTTTGTTTGATCGGGCATTATTTGAGGGGAAAAGATTTTGAAGTTAGAGAGGGCTCTTTTATAGTAAAAAATTAGACAGTCTTCAGTTGGGAATAGGACTTTTTCAAAATTTTAATTTTCGTTTTCAAAGTTTTAGTCAAACCAAATCTGTCTAATAGTGTCGTGTCCCGGCCCCGTTACTTAATGGCAAACCAGAAAAAAAGTGCCGCAGCTTATTTAAACACTCCAATATGACGAAAAACCGTCGCCGTTTTTCTCTCTCATTTTTCCATACTATTTTCGACGGAAAATGCTAGCTTTTTGAATTAAATTTTATATAGACAATTTTGGCATAATGTCTATTTATTTTATAGATAATATAACAGACATAGAAAGAAACTTGCCGATTTTTGTCTTCGTTTTTCAAATTTTAGTTTGTATTATTTCTTTCATTTTCTTTTAATTTTCTTGTTTTTTAGAGAGTTAAAATTTTTTTCAAAATAATATTACTGCTCTACCAGTGCCTATGGAATGATGAAATGGATGAGTTGATGTTGACAAATTATGATTTTTTAAACGATCAATGCTTTCGGCCGAGTATTTTTAAGGTTTTTTTTTAAATTTTGGGGGTTTAAAATACCGGCTCATGTTGTGTAGAGGTTGCCGATTAGACATGCGTACATTGCATAGGGATGGGTCGGGTAATCCGAAACAAGTTTTTTTCGAATTGAACCCTCAATCTGAAACATGCCCTCCACGGAATTTTGTGGCTTTTTGTCTTTCCAAAACTTTCCACTGAGTCGCTAAGAAAGGAAAATAACTGGCTTTCTGACCTATCCGAATTTTTCAACTCGACCCATCCCTGATATGTGTATAATGCAACGACTGAATATGATGAGAAGGGCATTCTTTTCCTCTGTTACACAATCATGTTCAGGTCGATAGGATAATTTCCAAACAGATTAGATTATAAAAACGTGTGTGTTTGAAGGCAACATTTGATCGTGACCGGACAATCCGTCAGTGGACAATCCGGCAGTGGAAAATCCGTCAGTGGACAATCCGTCAGTGGTCGGACAATCCGTCAGTGGACAATCCGTCAGTGAATAAATTCGTAATTTTTACCTATTTCCAAAGAAACGCGGCCAAAAATTTTCATTTTATCGTGTGTGGATTATAATTAGGGCTGGGAAAAATATGCACGCAAAATCGCCAAATATGCGCATGTATATGCACCGAAAAACCCCAAAATATGCACCAAAATATGCACTACATATGCAGCAAAAAATGGCGAAAATTTGTTTTAAAATTCAATTTTTTAAGTATAAAACACTATTTTGGTCTTTAAAATTGCAATTTTAGATTATCTCAATAAAATTTTATGAACATTAAATTTTCGCAAAAAAATTTTCGCAAAAAAATTTCTCAAAAAATTTTTAGAAAATTTTTTTTCAAAAAATTTTTCTAAAAATTTTTTTGGCAAAAAAAAATCCAAAAATTTTCAAATTTTGACCAATTTTTACTAAAATTTACCAAAATATGCCGAAATATGGAGCAAAATATGCAAAATTTGCCAAAATATGCATCGATATGCAAATATGCACGAGAGGGCCGAAATATGCAAAAATATGCATTAGGAACCGGGTCCTAAAATGCTCGGACCAATGTAAAAATACCATTTTTGGGCTTCTCTCATCAAGGCATATCCGCATACAAAACATGCATTTGCATGTTTTTCCCAGCCCTAATTATAATAGATATCGAAAATTTGGAGATTAATGAGGAAATCAGCAGATTTAGCTGGATTAAAAGGATATCAGGGGATTTGAAATTTATTGGGCAATTTGATTGTATTAAGCGAATGTCGATGGATTTTGAAGGATATAGGGGATTTGGATATTTTCGATTTACGTGATTAACGGATGGGATTATGTTGGATTTAGATGAATATCGTGGAATTGTGTGAAATCCATGAATAAGACAGATTGTTCTTAGATGGATATCATGGAATAACCTTTAAATCCTCATAATCCGCCTATATCCCTTGATATCCTACTTTGTCCCCGAAATCCATAATAATCTCCCTGATTCCGTAATAACTATCATAATACTGCAAGTCTTTTATATTCCCCTTAATGCCACAATATCTTTGAAATCCCCGATATCTCCCAAATCCACTGATATCCTTTTAATCCAGCTAAATCTGCCGATTTCCTCATTAATCTCCAAATTTTCGATATCTCTTATAATCCCCCACACGATAAAATGAAAATTTTTGGCCGCGTTAGTTTGGATATGGGTAGAACTTTCGGATTTATTCACTGACGGATTGTCCACTGACGGATTGTCCGACCACTGACGGATTGTCCACTGACGGATTTTCCACTGCCGGATTGTCCACTGACGGATTGTCCGGGAGCCACATTTGATATACATTTTTCCCTAACTGTTCTTTTCGACGCGATTGCCAATTTAAAATTTTTCGTCTTAAAATTAGCCTGTCAATTGGAGACTTATATGCCCCCCTGCTTACCTTAAAAAATCAATATAACTCAATCAAACTGGTTTGTGGTAAATCACAAGATTTCTGAATTGAATCTAAACTAGTACTTCCCACTTTGTCGCTTGCTAAATTTTTCGCTCCTGTTTACCTTAAAAAATAAAAAGAATTAAAAATCCCTCTTGTTTGAGGGCATTTAACTAATTAGAATTTACTCACTTCTCTTGTCCAATAATTTTAACTTTTGCTGTTTTTAGAAACAAAAACCCATTTTTTAATCACTGCGGCAAAGTGGGCGAAAAAAGAAAACCGCGACAAAGTGTCCCAACTAGAAAATGAAATAGGAAATTAGAGAAGGAGAGAAAATTCATTCTTCTGATTCAAATTTAAATTGGCTTCACTTTTTACATTTTATCTCTGTTTTGATTAAGTATTTTTACTTTTTTTCACCTTATTTTCTAAATTAATTTGCTTTTTCAGACTCAAAACATTAATTAATTCTTCTATGATCTCCATTCAATTTCTTTAATTATTCTTAAATTTTTTAAATTATGTTCACAAGGAGAGTCTGAATCACCAATATTCTGCTACTATTTTGTGGATAATGGATCATTCAACAAGGTTTAGTTTAAATTTGGATTTTGGTTTTACAAAAAGTTAAGGACTTCGTACCCCCTTTCACATCAGATAAGCTTGTTATCAACTTTGCTTTACGGCTATAAGTATCCAGCTCTGCTTTTTAGAACCAAGGTGTCAACGTTGTGGTGTTGACCATTTTTTTACTTGTAATACGTTCAGCGTATTTGCATGATCTTTTATGGGAATAGAGTAACTACCCACCCGATTCCTCACGCAATACTGGACCATTGGTTCTAAAAAGCAGGGCTGAATACTTAGAGCAGTCTCACATTTTAACAAGTTAACTTGCTACATAGTTTTAGGTGGAGCAGGCCACTCTACCGCTGCACATTATACTGCCGCAAAAACTTATTTTGGCGTATGTTGTTCCGTGAACGTTGGCGGTATAATGGGCACTGTATAATGGAGTGGGCAATCCAGGAGAATTGTGGTCCCTGCGAAAAAAAGTTTAAAAATAAGAATAAGGGGTTTTCTAGGGTAAAAAATCTGCTGATCACGAATCTGAACTCAGATTTTGAAAAAGTCGAATTCCGGACCCGAACCAAATTTCGAAGCCTGAACCCGAATTTCGAATATACAAATGATAGCTCTTTCGAAAGAGCTCGCCGAGCTGCATCGAAGGACACCAAAATCAACGTGATTGGACATGTTTCGACAAAGTTATCACATAAAGTAAACCTATGGGAGTACTGTGTGAGTCGGCGACTTATGTCATAACCTTGACAAAACTTGATCAATCACTGTAATTTTGGTGTCATTCGACTCGGCTCGACGAGCTCTTTCGAATGAGGTATCATTTGCCTAAACTTTTTTTACTCCAAAAAATCAACCCTATGGTTTTTCAATATTCCGGGGTCTGTATCTCGGTCCAATCACGTCGGATTTCATCAAATTTGGTGTCATTCGATGCAGCTCGATGAGTTCTACCTGCATATGAAAGACTGACCATTTTGTACAATGTTCGACAATGCCCGGGGTCAAATTCCGAATTCGGGTCCGGGATTCGACTTTTTCAAAATCTGAGTTCAGATTCGTGATCAGCATATTTTTTTACCCTAGAAAACCCCTTTTTCTTATTTTTAAACTTTTTTTCGCAGGGACCACAATTCTCCTGGATTGCCATGGAGTGTACTCGTTTTAGATGCGGCGGTTAATTTATAGTCCGATGGTTGTGTGATTTCTGCAAGCATTTTTGTATTTTGTCGTGCTAAAAACTTAGTCCTAGGCCCACCCTGAGTTCTGGTACTCACGCAGAAATATTTCCTGGGAATCAATTAAATTTTTTTGGTCTTGTATTCAAAAATTGTTTTTTAAATTTTTTTATTTTTCACTTTAGGCAGAGATGTGAGAAAATCCTTACTGTAATTGTGCAACTTCAATTGCTGTCTGCGCTGCTCTTGGTGGTATTTTGCAAGTTTAATTTTATATTTGTGGAAAAATTGTTTATTGTAGTGCGAATTTGATATATTTTTTGGTACCACTCGGTGGGGACCCCCTACTTTTAAGTGCGAAAAATATTTATGGACAATAAAAATCTATGTCTTCGGAATTGGTTTCGAGGGAACAGGCTCCGGGTCGAAAGATATGTCATTCTGGGTATTTGTAACATTCGAATGAACTCGTCAAGCTCAGTCAATTGACACCAAAATCACCGTGATTCGTTGATTCTGAACAAAATTGTCCAAACTGGTTCAATTACGGTGATTTTGGTGTACTTCGATATAGCTCGACGAACTCTTTTCAGTGATACGAGTTTGGACCCTCAAAACCAAAATTTCCCGTTTGAGTATAGTGGAGTGAGAAGAAATAAATTTTTGTTTTTTCCCTTCTCTGCTGATCCGAAACAAAGAGACCAACTCAGTCATTTTCCAAAAAACGGATATCATTCGCAATAGAAAGTCAGTAGTCTTCAATTGATTGGTACCAAAATAAATATTGAATTCGCACTGAAAATAAAAGAGATTCCGGTAATCCTAACTTTTACAGGTCCATAAAAAATTTAGTATTTTAATTTAATAGGTTCTTGCACATGATGAGCTCGAATATTATATCAGATTTGTATAAGACTTAACTAATGTATGATATTCGAAAATCTATCATTTTTACTTATTTTCATAAAAATGCTAAAATAATTTTCAAGTGATTCAAATTTCGTAAAACATACTGATCTGATAGTATAACCGAGCTCAGAATGTCTAAAACTCTATTATTGTAATTTAGAAAATGGATTTTGATTTTATTGTTTAGTGCCTAGTAAAAGTAAGATTACCGGGATTCATGTAAGAATAATGTTCTTAGCTTAGAGTTCTTATGGTTTTCAGTACTGGAATTATGGGTTTATGTATAGCTCGGTAGTTAATCATTTAAACCCAATAAAAAGGCCAAAATTGTTGATAAAGCGAAAAATTAAGAAATAAACACAAAAGGCACATGGATCGGCCCTATCCTAAAAAGAAGGCGCCTTGAATTTTTTTCAGCATTTTTTTCCATCCTTTAATATACAATAATGGTCAGACTTTTCTTCCCCGCTCAATGCCACCCTTTTTACCTGTGGCATATTCAAATGAAAGGGAACAAAGAATTAATAAAGAAAAGATTAATAAAAAAAATGAAAATTAATGATACAAAAAATGAAAAAAAGTTTGTTTACGTTTCACTTTCATATATTTGATATTTTTTGTTGTAATTTACAAAAATGGTTCAAAAAAATAACTAATATTGTCGAATCTAATGAGGTAATTGATTAATACATTATGTTTAATGTTAACACATTTTCAGTACTCACCAGATTTTGAGGTTATAACTTTTTTTTGGATCTTATCTTTGGATAATATAGGGGTGTTAAAATTCTTAGCGTACCATGGGTTACTGAATAACGAAATGAAGTGTGAAAATTGCAAAAATTTGATGGGATTAAATAAGAAAAAAGAAGATTTTGAGTGGAGATGTAAGGAATGTGGTAAGAAGAAGTCCGTTCTGTATAGATCGTTTTTCGAAAAAAGTAAAATTCCACTCAAGCTCTTGGCATTAATATATATGTGGCTCCAAGATTTTCGGAATAAAAATGTTGTCAAGGAACTTGACTTGAATAAAAACACAGTAGTTGATTGGTTTAACTACTGTAGAAAAGAATGTACTGTCAATAAGGAAAAAATTGGAGGACCCGGTAAGATTATTGAAATAGACGAAACTTGTTGGGTAAAACAGAAACATAAGCGAGGAAAGCCAAAAAAGGGAACGCAGATCTGGTAAGTATTCTTTTAAAAATGGCAACTAATGAACAACTAAGGTACTTCGGATGCATTGAGAGAGGAGAAGGAGGACAAGCAATTGCAGAGAGAGTTACAGACCGAAAACAACGGACATTGTACAAAATAATAAAAAAATGGATTCGTCCAGGTACATTGATCATCTCGGACGAATGGCCTGCGTACCTTCAAATGGAAAGGAGAATGCCACAATACAAGTAAATATTAGTTACAACATTTGTAAATACTTTTGAATTTAGACACATGTTAATTCGTCACAAAAAGAAAACGGGAGGTGGATTTTCCAAGATTGTACAAATGGAAGATGGAACTGAGCTTAATGTAAATACTAATAAATGTGAAGGACTTTGGTGCCATTTGAAGCATAAAACGAAAAGAATTTATGGGACAAGTACAAGTTTAACTGACTCATACATGAGGGAAGCTCTTTTTCGGCAAAATGCACGAGCGAAATGCGAATCAATTTCCGATGCATTTGTAAAAAAATTAAAAGAAAAATATTGCCTTTGATTATTTATTTTTTTCTGTGTATAAAAAAGTTAATCCTTTCATTTGAATATGCCACAGGTAAAAAGGGTGGCATTGAGTGGGGAAGAAAAGTCTGACCATTATTGTATATTAAAGGATGGAAAAAAATGATGAAAAAAATTCAAGGCGCCTTCTTTAGGATAGGATGCAAAATTCTTTTCAGCAAAACTTTTCTTCTTTGTTTGCAAAGCTTCCATTTTCATTTTTTAAAAACCATTTAATTTTTTCCAAACGGCCAAATTAAAGGGGTCAGATGTTTGGTCCGGTGCTGCGTATTCAGAGCATACTTATACATCGGTTATAATTTTATTGATTGATAATTCAGATTGGTCGTGTGATTGTGCGTTTTCAATCAAGTAACCAACAGCTTCCATGGTTAAATACAGCTTCCATGGTTAAATAAAAAACCAATTTACTTATTTAGCTAATGGCCGGGTTTTCACGCGGTTTACGTGATTAAATTGGATATATTTTATTGAATTTCCAATTTCTGAAATGCCGAAAGCAAAATCTGCTAGCTCGCTGCCACATTATATCGTGATTGGCCTTTGCTTGGTTTGGTTTTTATATGGTAAAGAGTAAAAAATAAACAGGTCTATAGTATATAAAAAAGACAAATCATCCGATCAAGGGCTAAGTCTCAACAGATCGCAGCGAAGAGCTGCTCTACTGGATACAACCCCCTGACCAGTATTCAAGTCGTATACAAGTGATTTTGCGCCCCGACGTTACACCTGCACGAGGCTCAGGCTGAGCCACTTCCAGGGACATGATCTCTAAACCAGAAAAGAGGACTCTGGCCCGGACTCCACACGAGGTCTACGAGTTCGTTTGCGTCACCGCGCAGAGTAATCCTTACGGATCACCATCTCCCATGCCTGGTGTGGGAATATTAACCCACTTCCCTTTCGGCAACCGGGTGGACAAAATACCGTTAAGTATCTCATCTCCCCGCAGTGTCTAGACGGCTTTAGCCGGTGCCTTAGGATCGACTGACCCACATTCAACTGCTGTTCACGTGGAACCCTTCTCCACTTCAGTCTTCAAGGATCTCACTTGAATATTTGCTACTACCACCAAGATCTGCACTAGTGGAAGCTCCAGCTGGGTGCACACCCAAAGCCTTCAACGCAACCACTACGACCCTCTTACACGTCATTGCCAGACTCTTCACGGAATACAAGCATATGACGGCAGAGTATAGGTGGCCCGCTCCAGCGCCATCCATTTTCAGGGCTAGTTGATTCGGCAGGTGAGTTGTTACACACTCCTTAGCGGATTCCGACTTCCATGGCCACCGTCCTGCTGTCTGTATCAACCAACACCTTTTATGGGGTCTAATGAGCGGGCACTTTGGCACCGCAACTCCGCGTTTGGTTCATCCCACATCGCCAGTTCTGCTTACCAAAAATGGCCCACTTGGAGCTCGTATTCAACGCCAAAGTTCAAAATCAAGCAACTTTGACATCATACCCATTTAGAGTTTGAGAATAGGTTAAGAACATTTCGTTCCCAAGTCCTCTAATCATTCGCTTTACCGAGTATAACTACTCGTGAGCTCCAGCTATCCTGGGGGAAACTTCAGAGGGAACCAGCTACTAGATGGTTCGATTAGTCTTTCGCCCCTATACCCAAGTCAGACGATCGATTTGCACGTCAGAACCGCTTCGGACTTCCACCAGAGTTTCCTCTGGCTTCGTCCTGCTCAGGAATAGTTCACCATCTTTCGGGTCTCACCGCGTACGCTCTTCCGCCACCCTACTGTAAACAGTTAGAATGGGGCCATGCTGCACTTTTTTACAAGATCGCACATCAGACTCTAAAGAGTCATTTACTTTCATTTCGCCTTTAGGTTTTTAACACCCAAAAACTTGCGCACACGATAAACTCCTTGGTCCGTGTTTCAAGACGGGTCGGATAGATGACCGGCTTTTACATGGGGAATGAGTACGAGAGCATTAACTGGACCGAACTAATTGAAAAGCACGTGTCGCATGCGACCGTAACTTACAATCAGATCGAACCAATAAATGCCCGTAAGCCATACCCAAATGTCCAAGACAAAAAATGCTAACACCGTTTGGGTACCAGCAAGCTGGCCTCAAAACAGCGGTTACAAATCTGTCTCAAACATCCCCAAGCACCAAACAAGTAAATGCATCACAGAAAATCATGCTGCTTCTTTCTGTCCCAATCTGGAGCTCAGAGATCACAGCACAAAAACAATGTAAATGAATACTTGAAAGATACGCCGACTCTATCCGTTTCCACCTCATCGGTTTCACGTCCTCTTTAACTCTCTCTTCAAAGTGCTTTGCAACTTTCCTTCACAGTACTTGTTTGCTATCGGTCTCGTGGCAATATTGAGTCTTAGATGAAGTTTACCACCGACTTTGGGCTGCGATCCCAAACAACCCGACTCTAAAGCACGTAAATATCAACCATTTATCTCAATGTACAGGACTTGCACCTTCTGTGGAACCCCTGTCAAGGGGACTTGTTTGAGACAAAAGATCAAAAATTACGGTTTATACGCTACACCTCATAATGCCTGAGGCAAAATGATTTAGCGATGGACATTTCCCTGTTCACTCGCCGTTACTGGGGGAATCCTGTTTAGTTTCTTTTCCTCCGCTTACTGATATGCTTAAGTTCAGCGGGTGCTCTCGACTGAGTTCAGGTCAAAAATGTTTTATTGTTTCTGATAATACAGTCAATAGAATATCGCCAACAATCATTTTATAATACAAAGCATAAATAGCAATATATAAATTAAAGCTTTCGCTTTAAAAGAAAATGACCCTGAACCAGACGTAGCAAAGGGTTTGACCCCAATGCGGCAATATGCGTTCAAAACTTTTGTGCTCAAGGTTTCTGCAGTTCGCACAAATTATCGCAGTTTGCTGCGTTCTTCATCGATCCACGAGCCGAGTGATCCACCGATAAGGCTAGAAATTTTCGTTTTTTTAAAAATATAGAGAAAAAAAGAGTGCTGGCGTCCTCACTTAAGAGGCTCATTAAGTCTTAAACTCATTAAAGAGTCCTAACATGTCACCACATATACAGCCACGGACGTTCACAACTGTATCAGCAACACCTAGACACCAGCGACAGCCGTTTCACAACGAAATATTTTTGTTGCGAATTCAAATTTGAACATCACATAAAGTAATGATCCAGCAGCAGGTTCACCTACAGCTACCTTGTTACGACTTTTGCCCGGTTCAAGCCACTGCGATTAAATTGGTTTCCATCAAAGTAATTTAGAAAAATTAAATCAACGGTCCCCAAATTTCTCGAAATGGCTCAGTCCCGGGCAGCGACGGGCGGTGTGTACAAAGGGCAGGGACGTAATCAACGCGAGCTGATGACTCGCACTTACTTGGAATTCCTCGTTCACGGAAAATAATTGCAATTTCCGATCCCAATCACGGCAAATTTTCAATGGTTTACCCGCCCCTTTCGGGGTAGGACAAGCACGTTGATTTTGCCAGTGTAGCGCGCGTGCAGCCCCGGACATCTAAGGGCATCACAGACCTGTTATTGCTCAATTTCTTTCGGCTGAACACCGCAAATCCCTCTAAGAAGCTGTATACACTAAGAGTATGTACCAGCTATTTAGTAGGTTAGAGTCTCGCTCGTTATCGGAATAAACCAGACAAATCACTCCACGAACTAAGAACGGCCATGCACCACCATCCACTGAATCATGAAAAAGCTATCAATCTGTCAATCCTCACAGTGTCCGGGCCGGGTGAGTTTCCCCGTGTTGAGTCAAATTAAGCCGCAGGCTCCACTCCTGGTGGTGCCCTTCCGTCAATTCCTTTAAGTTTCAGCTTTGCAACCATACTTCCCCCGGAACCGGAAGACTTTCGTTTCCGGGAAGCTCCCCACCAAGGCAATATAATTTCCATCGGCGGATCGCTAGTTGGCATCGTTTACGGTCAGAACTAGGGCGGTATCTGATCGCCTTCGAACCTCTGACTTTCGTTCTTGATTAATGAAGACATTCTTGGCAAATGCTTTCGCTGTAGTTTGTCTGGCCACGGTCCAAGAATTTCACCTCTCACGGGGCCATACAAATGCCCCCGTTTGTCTCTGTTAACCATTATCTCAGTCCGTAAAACCAATAAAACTGAACCGAAATCGTTTTCTATTATTCCATGCACGATCATTCAAGCGAAAACGCCTGTTTGAAGCACTCTGATTTGTTCAAAGTAAACTTGCAATGCCTGTTAAGAATCCTGTTAAGGACTCAAAACCGAACATTACGATAAATCGATAACACCCAGAAACACCCGGAGGGTTCCAGGGTACCGATACGAATCCAACTACGAGCTTTTTAACCGCAGCAATAATTCTATGTATTAGCAGAGCTGGAATTACCGCGGCTGCTGGCACCAGACTTGCCCTCTGCTTGATACTCGTTAAAGGGTTTAAATTGTACCCATTCCGATGACCGGCCTCAAAGAGAACGATCTCGTTATTTCTCGTCACTACCTCCTCGAGCCGAGAGTGGGTAATTTGCGCGCCTGCTGCCATCCTTAGACGTAGTGGCCATTTCTCAGGCCCCTTCTCCGGAGTCGAACCCTGATCCTCCGTTATCCGTCACCACCACGGGAGTCGATTATGCTCCCGTCAAGTTGATAAAGTGGACGCTTGAAAGACACGCCGCCGGCACAAGGCCATGCGGTCAGCTTAGTTATTCTGAGTCAACAAGAAGCAGCCGAAGCCGCGTGGTTTTGTTCTAATAAATGCGCTTTTCCGAGAGGACAAAGCTTTGGTGCATGTATTAGCTCTAGCTTTTCCACAGTTATCCATTTAGATAATCAAGATCAAGTAAATCATGGCCATTGTAATGAGCCGTTCGCGGTTTCTCGTTAAAACGATTAAACTTATACATGCATGGCTTAATCTTTGAAATGAACACATCAGTTCAGGCAGGATCAACCAGATATCTCAAATTTAGTTAAGATTCACTCAAGCTTTGAAGATAATGAATCTTACTAAAAAAGCGTCAAGCTGCACAATAAAATACTCGAGCACCGTCGGCGCCAGAACGACCACGAGGCGAAACAGATTTGGTCTCACAACCAATCTCGGGTCACTTGCTAGCTTTACGAGACACTTAAAAAGTGTGCATCGAACCGACCGATTTCTCATCTCGCCAATTCCGCAATGGAATCGGCTAAAATTCATATCCTTCAACGAGGACGCTTAGTCTCAACACAAAATCTCAACTTTTTACTTCACCAATCAGCCAAAAGGCTACATTTAGTTTCATTTTTTCTCTTTCATCGAGATTCAACCGTTAAGCATTTTTCAACAGGGAATTTCAAATTGTTCCCTTATGGAATAAGATTTGCGCTTAAGTGTGAAAATTTCTCACGATTTCGCGCCGCAAGGGATTTTAAGATTGCGATTTTGTATAAATACGTCCTCAAATCATCTGTAGCCCATTTTAATCATTACAAATCGATTTAAAACGGTTAAAAATCAAAGTAGAACATTTGAGTCTTCAGATAGCACCATAAACATGTTGATTGGATGATAAGAATTTGCATCAAAAGGCGCCAAGAAACCCGGAAGGACTTGAGATCTGCTAAGTCGAGAATTATTTATTTTCCTATACATTTTTCCTTTCCATTTTCCTCAGCAACAACCACTTTAATTTCCATTTCCGCCAGCACACAGCCACTTTTACAATTGTACTCAACAAACAACCACTTTTTAATATAATATGAGTCGAGGCGAAAAGAGAAATGGACCAAATGCAACCTCAAGCTATGCGCTATCAAGAGAAAAATAAATAGAAAGAGAATTAGGCAAGAAAGAAAACAAAAAGTGGTCGTAGAATTAGTAAAAGTGGTTGTTTAAATAGTATTAGTAATTTAATAGTAGTACACAATAAATTATTGAAAGATTTTTTTGAAAAATTTGGGCATGACCCCTTCGCACAGACATTAAATGTGAATTTTTATTAATAGGAAAAAACCGGCATGACCCCTCCACACATTGCAGTATCGTTTTTTACATTAATTGTAATATGTATTTATACTTTTTCTGTAATTTAGTAAATGTTTTTAACCGTGCTTAACCATTGTTATATAATTTTATGAAATATGTAATTCTTTAAATGTATATGCGATAATGTATTTAATTAATGTATTTATATTTGTATATACTGTATATGTTTTTGCATGTGTGATCTCCTTCAAACTGATAGCCTCGCTGTTCAAGCTCTCCTGCTCTGATATAAAACTACGACAGTATATTCATATGTTCTTTTTGTATGTTTTTTCCTGTATTTTTTCCTGTATTTAAGTATTTTTGATTTTGTTATATTTATTGTTTTTAGTGTATTTATTGTGTATTTGTTTGCATAATCTGAATATACATATTGCTATTATTGTTTGTTTCGTATTTAATTCCTTAAGTTCTTAATTAAATAGTATCCATGTACCCAAAACAAATGAAAATCCAAATACTAACTACAATTAGAATGTACTGTTTAGATGCACTAGGTCCTTAGAACTCATCTTCGAAGTCAGCATACTGACAAGGGAACACCTCGAATTATAACCAAAAATTGAGATGTATCATACACCATTGTGTAGAGCATGGTCGATAACCTATTGCAAATTTTTTTTACCACTGACCCCGAAATTAAAAAGTTATCAAACTTCAAAGTTTCCCTCGCATTTCTTATTAAAGAGAAAATACTCTTTTTCGCCTATTGAAGAACAATGTCCACCACTGCTCCATCTAATGCGGATTAAAAAAAGGAAAGAGGGCAGAGACGCCTTTCCCCTTCCTTTTCCCCCTATTCTTTTTCTCCTTCTTTAACCAACATGGAAAAAGAAGAGGAAAGGAAAAAAGGAAAAAGAGAGTCACAATTACCGCTATATTAAAAAATGATGGGACTCAGCTAATCCGAAAGTCGAAAATTTTGAAGCACTATAACTTTTCGATTTGGGAGGCAGGGCCAAAAAAGCCAACAATTGGCAATGGATTATCGACACTGCTTTAACAATTGCGTATTTACTTTGGTTTTACAGATTAGTTCGCAGTGTTCCCTTTAAGTATGCTGACTTCGAAGATGAGTTCAAACTTATAAACATCAATCGGCAAAAACCTGAATACATTTTTCACACTTTTCACCCTTTCTAGTGGTTTGTAGCTAATCGCAAATAATTAGGTAATCCATGACGTCAACACCCAAATTTTTCTCCCTTTCCCCTTGATCTTTTGTATTGTGCAGAAAAGGAAGAATTAGAGTAATCCGAAATGTCACTACTCAAATTCTTCTCCCTTTCTATTTGAAGTTTTGCTGGAGGAAAAAATTAGCACATGAAAATAATATTTTGGATTGTGCTAATATCTCGGATTGCCATTTTTTGTAAGGTTTCGATATAATATAATGTAAGGTTTCGATATAATATAAGACCCATGTATTCTTATACCCATACCACGAGCTGAGTCGAAGGAGATGCCTGTGGACCGAGATATAGGTCCCCGAAAATCGAAAAAACCATAGGAGGTGAAGTTTAGAAAGAGAAAAATTTCTTTTTAATAGGAAAAATGAGGGAGACTCGACCGCTCAAAAAGTCGAAAACTTAGAAGCCCTATAACTTTTTGATTTGATGGGTAGGGTCGAAAAAGAAAAAAACTGGCAATAAGAAATCGACCTTGCTCTAGCTGATGGTATAAAAATAATTTCGAAATTTTTGGTAACCCTCAAAAATATCGAACAGGCACTTTTTTCAGATTTTTTCTAGGACCAATGAAGTAAAAGATACCACATTTTGGATTAGCTAAAAAACATCTAGAACGGATTGAGGAAGAAGAGTTTTTCCACCTTTTAATTGCCAATTAATGTGAATATGAGTTTGAACTCATATTCACAACCAGCACAATTGATTACCTAATGTCAAACTAACCACGGTGAAGTTAGATAAGTCCAATAAATTAGGCGGAAACCGGTAATAGTGAAAATTACTGATCCCTAGAAAAAATAAGCAGAAAGTACGTTTTTGATATTGCTGATGCTTTGCAGTAAGTGGATTCGGGTTAAAAATCTGAAATTAAGATATACTAGACGTTCTTACTTATAAATACACGTTCGGAATAAAAGAAAATCCCCTATACAAATCAAGGCAATCCAGGAGAATTGGGGTCCCTGCGGGAAAAAATTTTAAATATAAGAAAAATGATTTTTCTAGGGTAAAAAAGTACGCTGATTACGAATCTGAACTCAGATTTTGAAAAAGTCGAATCCGAACCCGAATATAGGTCCTCGAATATCGAAAACCCATAGGGGGGACCAAGCTGATTTGGGGTGAAAAATTCGAATATGCAAATTATACCTCATTCGAAAGAGCTCTTCAAGCTGAGTCGAATGACACCGAAATTACCGTGATTGAACAAGATCGGACGAAGTTATACCACAATAAACAAACAACGTAAACCTACGTTTTTTGTCTCATAACTTCGCCCGATCTTGATCAATCACAGTGATTTTGGTGTCATTCGACTCAGCTCGTCTAGCTCTTTCGAATGAGATATTATTTGACCAATTTACGCTCTGTTTATTTTTCGAAATTTTTCCCAAAATGTCAAATGTCCGAATTTCGGGTTCGGGATTCGACTTTTCCAAAATCCGAGTTCAGATTCGTAATCAGCATATTTTTTACCCTAGAAAAATCCTTTTTCTTATTTTTAAGATTTTTTTCCGCAGGGACCCCAATTCTCCTGGATTGCCCAAATCAATACACAGAATTTCGTTGAAAGGTGTCGAAACATAGTTTTTCAGGTTAGCACTACACTTTTAATTTCCGAATACCAAACCGCTTTTGACCTGACCAAATTTGTGTCCGGGTTGTGTTTTTTGTGTGACCAAATTTGTGTTCGAAATAAAATTTTAGTTTATATTCGCATCATGTCAGTATACTCAATCCACCTACTGGGAAACCTCAAAAATATCGAAAAAGCATTTCCTAATTTTTTCTGGGATGAGTAATCCTCACTATTACCTGGAACTCTTAACACCAATCAGAGGAAACCTCTACTCAATTTTTCCATAACCCAAGAAAATATAAAAATAAAACTTGCGAAATACCAACAACAGCAGCGGAGAAAGCAGTTGATGTTGCGTAGTTACAGTAAAGAGCATTTGAAGTTTTTCTCATCATTACCCAAATGTGAAAAAGTAATGTACTAAAAAACAAATTTGAATATAAAATCGGGCAAAAACTTTAAAAAATTCCCTGAAAATTTTCTTAGCTGCGGGCGTATAAACAATTTTCATGGAATGCCCGGGAAGCCCCCTACTTCTTTGGAACCACCAGGGACTCATACATGTGAATACGTTATTCTAAAAACGGGACAGCAGTTTAGCACAAAACTTTCCCCAAAATGAAATGAGAGGGTAAACGCTGCGCCGATGTGCAACGGCTCGAGTCTAATTAAAAGCAGCGGGTAACTTTTTGAACCCTCACCGGAGGAAGGTACAAACTTATTCAACGTTTCCTATCCTAGCTATAATAACAGACGAACTAAAACATCTGCAGTTATAACTAAAACATCCCATTAATGCTGGAACAAAAAAGCCCAACCCCCCCCCCCCAGAATCTGTCCACAGAAAAAACTGAGCAGTGCTTTTTTGATATTTCGAGGTTTGCCATTAGGAAATCAGTGTATGTAATGAGTCCGAATATGATCTTAGAATTTAACAATTTCAAGTCCCAAAGATAAATTAGACCCTGTTAATTTCAGTTCAACAATTAAGATCAATTTAACACTTCTCTTCGATTTTAGTTGGTCAAAATTGCTAGAGTATCCTAACGGAGGATCCCGGATCATTTGAAGGATTTTTCTAAACCCGTGATTGACTCATCAAACCAGACTACTGGTAAACCTCAAAAACACCGAACAAGCACATTTTGCTCATTTTTCTAGTGACCAGATTCTTCACTTATACCCAAAATTAAAAAATTAAAAGAAAACCTTGCAGATTGTTTATCAATATTTCATCCATCATATCACGCATGTTGCACATCTTATGCGGACACATTAAAATCTTGACAAAATCTGGTACATCAAAATACATTCATATCAAATTGAAGGGAGGAGTAGGAATAAATTTTTGAAAATTTTGAACTCTAAAAATGTAAAAAAATAAGAGATTAATCAAATTGTTATGAAAAAGGAAGTAGGATGCCCCGAACCAAAGACGCAGATTATTGATTTGAAACCCCATGACAAGACAGAAAGTTGGGCAGTTATTTACAGAAATGGAAAAGGAGTGAAATTATGAAATTGAAAAAGAGAGGCACACAAAGAAAAACTCTAATTCTCTGTGTTATAACTATCTCTAAAATAAACGCTATGCCAATGCTTATAATTTAAATTCAAAAAAAGTGTCTAACAAATCAATTACTTCAAAACATCTACAGACAAAAAGGAACTACATTGTACTTATTAAGTCTCGTTAACCTTTAGTTTGTTTTCGGGAGTTCGAACTTTAGGACTGGAAACGTTAGAGAATAACCATAAAAAACAATTTTGGGTAGGTAAACTGTGAATATTAGACTTGAAAAATGTCGTATTCTAATTGCAATGAGAAATGAAAAATTTCAAATCTATTGATTACATGAAAGATTGATGAGAGGCAAAACGGGGGACTTCCATCAACGAGTGAAGTTGTTCATAAAAGCTTAGGTTCGTCTGGAGGCAGACTGGTGGGTGTACCACGCCCGGAACACTAGAGACGTCCGAGACCGAAAATTTTCAATTACTCGAGACCAAGACCGGAAAAAACCCAAGAAAAGTCTCGGACGTCTCTAGAAATCCATGCGGACATTAAAAAAACATCGTTCACTTTCACAGATAATAAAAAATCGATTTATATCGATAAGCCGTCAAACAAAATTCATCTCTAATCCATTCAAAAGAAAGTTTTTTTGAATGGATTTTTTTCGAAAATATATTTATACTTGTATAAACACAACAATTTTTAAAACCAGAAAAACATCAACAACAAAAATATTTATTTTTCTCTAATTAATCCATATCATCACCCTCCTTAGCCGTATTTGTCTCCTTCAATTCCTCCATTTCTGTATTCAAAGCAATTGTAATTGTTTCTTCTACCAAATCTAATTCCATCTTTTTCAAATCTTTTCCACCTCTCAAAGCTAATTTTTCTTCTCTTTCTTCAATATCATAATTTTGGGAACGTTGTCGAATTTCTTTGAATAAAGCCAATGCACTTTGACGAAGTTCAATAATTTCCTTAAAAAATTTTTTAATGACAGAAATTTGTGTTTTTCAAGGATTGTTTTGACTAGACACAAGCCTATAAAAATGTGACTTACTATTTTTGTAACAGACAAAACTTTAAATTAATCTAAATGCATGGTCAGTCTGGCACACATATAGTAGTACGGAAACCGGGTATTTTAATAAAATCTGTGTGTTTCGAAGTTGCCAAGGTTCTAACCCAGCAATCTCGGCTCCGGTAAATTTAGAAGAAAACCCTGGATAATGGGCCCATCACGTCAAATTGGACTAGATCCGATTTTAAACAAAAGCCTAGAGGTTTGCCTATCCTCATAGTCAGTAACTCTCAAAGGCTTAAAGCTTAATACAAGTTTACTATTTTTCCTTCACACAAACGACAAAAAACAAGAAAACTTTTTCCTTTTTACCTTAGACACTTTAAGTAATTCCCTCTTATCTTCTTCCTCAAATTGTTGCGATTTTTGTTTTAAAGTCTTTCTAATTTCTTTAAGTTTTTGTTCACTTAATTGAATTGGTGGACGAGGTCTCCATCTAAATTGCAACAAAGAATCAACAATTTTTCGCAAAATTTCTCTTCCAAGAAATGTATAAATTCGATAACCAGTTTCGTAACGACTTTTGCCTCCAAATGAACAAATTGCTAAATAACGTCCTGTTGGGTCCCAAAATGCCTGAAAATTGTTAAATAAGAATTTAAAAATTTTTATGAATGTTTGAATAAATAAAAATTAAAAACAAAAGATAAAATAGTGTCTAATCCATGGAAAAAATTCAGAAAATAAAAAATCAAAAATTAATTTTAAAATTTTAAATACTTAACAAAAAATCAGAAAAAAAATCAAAAATAAAATTGACACCAAGAATTAAACAACATTAAAATGTTCTGATTTTTTTCTGGGCCACGGGGACCCATCTCGAAGTTTCTGGATATGTAAATTCAACTCATTCAGGCCTATTCAACTTATTCTAAAAAAATATTTCGAGGACGTAAAACTTACTTCCTAACAAATTTATAAAAGGGGGAGCCGACCTTCTTGCTAGTTATAAACAAATGCCTTTACTTAATAACTGAAGTACCATGGGGATTTCACTCTTCTTTTAATAGATCCCAAACCCCCGCCTAGTAAGCGTTTTAAACACTAACAAGCTAGCTGGATCTCCCTTTTCGCTAAATAATTTAAATTTTCGTAAAATCTTTCTTCTGACTTGGATTACCAAAAAAAAAGAGATAGAAAAATCCAATCCCCCACAACAATAAAAACCAAACCTTAGTTAACGATGGATGTTCAATTGACCGAATTCTATTAGCTTCTGTCCCACTAGCATCAATAAAATAAACCAAACCTCCAGGAGTACTTGCCCCATAAACAATTAACCAGCCCCCTTGAGGGGCCCAAGATATTGAATTTAAATTTGTTCCAGATTCAATTTTCGATAAAAGTTGGGGGGCAGGTTTGCCTTTGTCATAACGATAAATTAATGGAGTTATTTTTGGTGAAGTTGAACCGACTAGAACACAAAATTTATTTCCTAAAAATTAAAAAACGAAGATACTTTATAAAGTTATTTTTTAAATTTGAAATAAGAAAAAAATTAGGGTGGTGGTAGCTGGTAGCAAGACAATGTACCGAGAGTTCAACGTACCGCCGAGCGATAACCTCCTTCAAAATTGATGAATGGTATGTTATGATTCAATTCGTCGAGGCGCATCAGACCATATCAATAATTCCCGGATTCGATACTGTTGAACAAGGTTATAGCTCGGCGGTACCCGAGGTAGTTTGTAAAAGTGGAGGAGGTCGTTAGCTTGACTCCTTCCTAATTTTCTCATCTACTAAAAATATTTTCATATTCTTGGCCATTTATTGGAAGGACTCCTTTAACACCACAGGGACCCCTCTCTAGAGTTCCTGGATAAGCTATTAATTGGGGTTTATTTCAACTTATTCTAAAAAAATATTTCTAGGACTTATTTCCTAACAAATTTATAAAATAAAAACAACCTTTAGGTTCCCATGCAAAATTTAAAAAAGGTTCGGGAAGTTGCAATGTTAACACAGAAATTGTTTTTTCAGTACAATCAAAAATTTCTAAATGGGATGTTACACCCTAAAAATATAAAATTTAACAAGAAATATGAGGGGAATGGAAGAATTTAATCTAACCACAATTGTACCTTTTAATTTTTTGGAAAGAAGGAAAAGAGTAAAGAAAATGGGGGATAACTAGTTGACAGATAATGGACATCCAGATCCCAAAAAAGTCGAGATATCCGAAAGCTTTCGCTTCTGATATCGATGACTTTGTCAGGATTCAACACCCCCTAAGGACAACAGAAAACTACCCAAAATTGATAAAAAAGAAACTGGAAAAATTGTGGGGACCAATCCAATCAACCTCCCTATCATTTCAAATTAAAAAATCCAAACCGAATATTTAACATCGTCCTTATTTTTAACCATTTTTTGATAACGTTCAGTGTGTGCAGCCAAATATAATCCACTCTTTTGCCAAAAAATATTTACTTGAAAAACTCCAAAAATTCTTTGTGCTCGAAGTTTTGTACGTGAAGGAATTTCCATTATTCCAATTTCTGCAGGTCTATTAGTAGCATTTGACTAGAAAATAAAAAAATTTGAAAAAATGAGACAATTGATCCCAATTAAATTTTCTGGATTTTTATAAAATTTAAAAATAATTTTAATTTTTGAGGATTCTGTTAATAAATTTCTAATTAAACTCCAATTTTAGAACCGATTTGGAATACAAATTGGCAAAAAAAAGCTGGCCAGGATTTTAGTGACCTAGTCTAAAGACGAATATTCCTAATTAGAGGTTCGAGATTTCGTTTAGGTCTAGTCTCTACTCCCAATCCACAGCAGGGATGGGAGAGGTTACATGAAACCCTGATTTTTTCTGGCTCGATCCTAAAAAATTTTTTGAAGACCCGACCCGACTTTTCTCTCAACCCGTCCCATCCCAAACTACAGCGATTCTAAAGCCACAGAATTTTGAACAAAATTTATGGAAGTTAGACTTTTTCTAATTTGGTTAAGATTCTACTCATTCGGCTGGGTGTATCGAGTAACACCACAATCAAAACGCTTAGACTTTTTTTTCTAGTTACAAACTCATTAGGCAGCCCCAACTATTGTATTATAAGACCCAAAAAAATTAGTTAGCTGGCAAAATAAAAATCTGACTGAAAATTAACAGGTTCTCGAGTCTTTCTCAGAAAAAATCCAAAAAACCCCAAAAAATTTCTCAAAAAAATTTTTCCAAACCTTTTCTTCACAATAATAAGCAATAATATTCTTTGTCGAATTAAAACTAAAATTAACCAATCCCTCCAATTCAACAGTTTTTCCATCACATAATTTAAAATTTTCACAACTAAAAACATTTAAACATTCACTTGAAGCTCTAGAATAGGCAAAATATTTTTCATCAAAAGACCATTTAACAAAAGGCAAATTTAATTGTTTATTTGTTGTTGTTGTTGAAGACATTTTTCCAAATGGAGAAAATGTTCTTTTTAATTCTCCAGTAAATGCATCAAATATTTTAAACATTTCATTATCACGGCCATTTGTGTTACAAGCATATGTCACCAAATAACTTTGAAAAAATAATTTTATATTTGGGAAAACGAAAAAGGGAACAAGTAAAAGGAAAGGGAACACTTTTTTGATCATTCTTCTCCTAATTTTCCCCCATTTATGGGAGGGGCGGGAGGCTTCAACCACCTAGGCCACCCCACACACCCTTACCAGAAAACAAAATTGTCAATGGCAAAATAGGCATAATACATTTATACATAAAATAAAACTTATAGGACTCTATGACCACGGGATCTCTACCAGGAGTGTGCCGAAAGTAATTTTAGAAAAACGAACGCAGAACGATGAAACACCAAAAAAGGCGAAAGTTGGCGAAAGACAAAACGGGGGACCAAGTTTCATCGTTCTGCGTTCGGGAGGCCCCAGTTATGGTTCTCGAAACCCCCACAAGTCTTTCCAAAATACCCTTTCTCAAAGAAATATCAATCTAATAAGAATTCTATAAAAAATACCCTTCTTTAGGAGAAAATTCAATATGTTTAACCCCTCCATGTTCAAAACGTTGAAATTGTTTAAATTCCTTTCCTCCCCAAAGAATAACCCCTCTAGCATGAAGAGATGCCAAATACGAACCATGAGGGGTCCATTTGAAAATACTGTCTTCTGACCAATTCTGAATTTGAGGAAATTTTTTCGAAGATTTTTTAAGAAAAAAACCGTTCTCTGTTGGACAAGTATTGGATCCCCATTTTTAGCATGCGTAAAAACTTCCAGTTGTAGACCCCCATCATCTTCATATTGTATAGCAAATTGATCGAGACATTTTGTATTTTGCAGCCACCACCAACGATCGCCCTTGAAAACAGAAAAATTTAAGTTAAAAAATACAAAAAAGGGCACTATCGCCTTATCCCCCTTCGACGTCCGCAAATGTTTGTCCGCAAGTTTTTTTCCTTCTTTCTCCTTTTATAATGACTGAAACTTAATCAAGGAATAATTTAAGAGATCTGAATTTTTGTAAAGCCTGGCCCTGTTCCTGGGTTCCGTGTCTGATTTACTGACCTGGACTGGATCTTGTAGTCCAGGAAAAACCTAGGCCCAGTAAAACCCAGATAGGTCAAAAATTAAATTCACGGGCCTGGAGTCTGGGTAGAGGAAAAACCCAAGCCATGGTCCAGACCGATCTCTAGTCTTTATAAGAAGGAAATCATTTTTTAATCATTGAGAAGGAAAAGAACGAAAAAAAGCCCAAACAAACTTGCGGACGTTAGTGGGAGCTAATTCGATAGTACTCAAAAACCCAAACCAAATCAACATAAGCACGCTTCTCCGGAACTTTCCAATTGGCACTAGGCTCTTTCAAATCCCTCAAAGCAGAAAATGGGTAAGACGAAAAAGTATGGTTCTTGTCAAGTTTGTAACCCTCACAAATTGATCTAACAGCATTTGCAGCTTCTTTATTTTCATATTCGAGGAAAACATAACCCTTAAATTTTGGAAAAATTTTAATTAAAAAATATTTCCTTAGGTTTATTAAAGTCAAAGGCAACCTGAAAGGATGATGAATAACAGGAAATGGAAAAATGTGATTTTAAAACGTATAAGGCAGAGAAAAGAATATTAAACTTGTGGGAAATCGATAAATTGTTTGACGGAGAAATGTAATGCTGTAACAGATCTCAATCAAAAATATCCCGAATTACCCGGTTAGCGGAGGAAGGTAAAGGGAATCAACGAGTCAAACAAAAGAGAAGCTTAACACAAGTTCAAAAACCTGTCTAAATAACAAAGAGAAGGAGCATCCCAAAAATTTAAACAGAAAAGAAGTTCTAAACGATTAAATTAGAACTGTCAAGGGAAACCGATTAAAAAAGTGGAGCCAGATATTCCCAAAAATAATCCCTTTCATTTAATATAAATACTTGAATAGGGTTAGGCTTTCAAGCCGGCCCTATAGAGTCTTTTTCGGGCCAAAATTCGATTCCCAATTCTATTTTTCAGGCCGTCCGTCTCTAACCCGAACCCTATACTTATGTTAAAGTAAAACAACGGGAGATACGGAATAAATACAATGAGAACCTAAAGTCCTTAAAGTTCCCTAGAAATCAACCAAAAACAAAAAAAAGTCAACAAACCTTAGTCTTTCCTTCCTCATTAAGCGGATAATAATCATTAAATTTGTACAAATTCTGCAAAGAAAACACTCCAGACAAAACTTTCTTCAATTTTTCAAGTCTGTCTTCTCCAACCGTCGGAATATTAAAAACCATAATACAACATTCTTCGTAACGAGATTCTCTCGGTTCTTCATACAATAAGTCCCCAACTAGATCTTTTTTTTTTTAAATAAAATTTAAATTTAATAATTTAAAAAGGAAAGGAAAACCTTTGTCGTCTACTTCTTCTCTAACTTGTTCAATAAAATAATTTAAATTATATTCAACTTCAGTCATCCTAAACTAGAAAAAAAGAGAATTGTTAAATTAATTTAAGGACGTTCAAAATTTTAAAAAAATGAAAAAAGGGGAGGAAACGGGGATTTAGCCGACCAATCCACAAAATTGATAATAGTGATCGAGATTTTTGAAAAGCCTGGACCTGTTTCTGGGTTTGATTTCTTGACCTGGACCTGTTTCCTAGGCCTGGTAGTCCAGGAAAACTCAAGTCCCAGGAAGAACCCCAGGAAGGTCAACAAATGCCTGAGTCTTGACTCTGGGTACAGGAAAACGACAGACCAGACCCAGCTCGATCACAAAATCGGGAATAAAATTCCCCCAAAAATTCATTTTGTTCCAGCTAAACATTCATAAAAAAAAAGTTTTGTGTACTCTAATTTACTAAAAACAAAATTTAACGAGAAAAAATAGAGAAAAAATTGAAGAAATAGTGTATTAAATTAATAAATTTATTTCTCTGTCATTTAAACTGAATTAAGCCACTTTGTCGCTAAATATT
The DNA here is from genome assembly GCA_963681835.1 of Meloidogyne enterolobii. NCBI lineage: Eukaryota > Metazoa > Nematoda > Chromadorea > Rhabditida > Meloidogynidae > Meloidogyne > Meloidogyne enterolobii. The sequence goes on along the minus strand of CAVMJV010000058.1, from coordinate 1,385,528 downwards.
TTATCGCGGAACCTAACTTGTCGATTTCCGTCAATATTAAATAGATGACTGTCGATGTTAAAAATTTTTTCGGTTTGTAAGTTGTCGAATAATACCTTTAATATGTGAAATATCTCATATTCCTTCAAAAGTGCTAAATTTGCGGGGAAAGACTTACGACAAAATGGACCGTCCCAATTTTTATTTTCTCTTTAACTGCCATGCCTATACTCTCTCTCCTTTTTATTTTTTCGAAAAATAGACATTAGAGTCTAGACAATGATAGAAGAAAAAAGAAAAATGGCTTTCTCAGAAATTCTACAATTTCTTCACCCCTCAACATCCAACCAAATATTAGGAGTCGCTTCAGTATAGGCCCACCGAGACCGGAACTCGAAGTATACATTCGATTCGTTCGCCGAGCTGAGTTCAAATATGCAAGAATTTTTTGCACGAGACGAAAACTCACAGAGATATAGGCAGTGCTTGAAATTTCAGAATTGCTCGTACACATACTTCGTACCACCCCTAATTTTGGCCTTTTATTCGTACTTCGTACCGGCCTATTTTTTTTGCTCGTAATCGTATTTCGAGTACGAATTTTGGTACGAGTTCCAAGCACTGGATATAGGCCCCTGAAAATCGTAAAACCAAGGGGGAGGAGGGTAATAAAATTACTATTATATTTAAATTATTTACAGACATACAATAAAATAATTAAATTAATATATAGGTTTATATAATTAAATTTTTAAATCAAAATTTAGGGTTATTTAGCATAATTCTAGGTGAATGTAGAGCTGAGGAAGTACCAGAATCCACAGAACCTCCAGCTTCCGTTTCTTCTTGTTTGTGAGTGGAAAGCTCGAATTGCCGTAGTCCTGGGCGTAAAATACTGTAGGGAGGGGTCTCTTCATTTTCATCTTCTTTTCGGTGTTTTTGACATCCAAAGTGTGCTGTTAAGGCATTCCGTCTGTTGTTGGTTAGGGATGAATTTTGAGCCCATATTTTGGGTATTGCATTAACTAGAAAATTAAAGAGATTAAGAAGTGACTTAGTAAATATAGGCTAAAATGAGTAACAGAATCTCGATATAAGGGACATCTAGATTCCTCCCCCTTAACTCTAGGTTCTTTGTGATCTATGTATGTCTTCTTTTAATTAGGGTTGGTTAAACCTGTCTAAAACCAGTTACTTGACCAAAAAATCCCGTAACTTCCGGCCTGCCGGAACCTCCGGCGCAACACTATTGTTTATTACCAGTTTTACTCCCTACCCCCTATACACAATGTTCCCTTCACTCAATCTTTATCATTAACAGCAAAGGGGAGTTCTGCAAATCCACAAAAAATCCCTACCATGTAGAGCCATACTGTAACAACCACCAAACATTTTGTGTGATTTACCCTCTTCCCTTCCCTTACTATTATAGGAATATTCTTCACTAGCCAATCCAGATTCATTCAAATGTTTTATATTTTCTTCGTCTTCAAAATATTCATCCTCCCCATTTCTATAATGTTCATTTAATTTATTCCATTCTATTTCCGTTTTGGTGAGCCATGGATGTGTTAATAATTGTTCTAATGTTGGACGTGAAAATGGGTCGAAATTGAGACATTGAGTTAATAATTCGCGAGCTTCTGAAGTTTAAAAGATAAATTTAAGATCCAATCCACTTCTATACTTCCCCCTTCTCCTCCACTATTTTTCTTCATTTCATATCCCCTTTCAATTTATTTTCTCTACACCCTAGAGGGAGCAGGCCAACTTACTGAGAGCCCAACTTACCGCGCAGCTATAACTTCATTAAGAATTCTCGAATCCGGGACGCTTTGGTATGGTTCGATTCAGCTCGTCGAGGAGCATCGCACCATATCAGGGCGTCCCAGATTCGATAATTCTGAAAGAAGTTATAGCTGCGCGGTAAGTTGGGCTCGCGGTAAGTTGGGGTGTAGTCACCCTAGACCCCTCTCACACCCACAAGGGAGAGAATAATGAGGTCAATGAAATCCCCCTCACACACAATCTGTTTCATATTTCCTTCGCTACATATTCCATTTAGCTATGCTCCTTACATCCCACGTCCGTTCACCTCGTAAACTTGATCAAGGTATCAAATGTTCTCTTCACTCCAAATATTATTTAAAACTCTATACCTCTAGAAACGGGCACATAAAAAGGTAAAGGTCCAAGTAAATGTGAAGTACAAATATCCCTCTCATTTAGAAAAGGTAGCCTTCCATTCAACATATTATAAAGCAATACACCTAATGACCATACTGTTGCTTCTTGTCCCAAATAGAGAGAATGGAGAAACCATTCTGTTAAATGTTTTGATTAATTTAGACTTTTTGACAGCTTATTTTCATTTTTTCAATTTTCCATCTCTCATTTTATATTAATTTTGAGTGATGGAAGAGGAACTTGTATTTTGACCAGAAAATTTAATTATTTACGACTTTCTCGCAATTAAAATCAGACCTGGTAATGAACATGGATTTTGGTATCCATATCCGGATATTTACAGCGGATACAGTCGGATATCCGTAATCATTTTAAAATTATCTGTATCCGTATCCATTACGCATATCTGATTAAAATGATTGGGAAGACTTTAAGAGAACTTTAAGAAGGAAGAAAAATCATCCTCTAATAGGTCATCAGTTGTGGTGAGGTGGTGGTTAAAGTCCTCTAGCAACAATTGCCAGAAAGTACAAGTTCAATTCATGCCCTATGGTCTTTGTTTAATCTTACTCCTATTTATCACAAAATCATTTACCTGGAGGGCAATAAAGCCTCGTACTTTGAAAGTCTTGATAACGACTTTTCTTTAACAAAGTAGCAGCCCCAAAATCAATTAATTTAATTCTCCCAGTATTTAATTCCAACAAAATATTTTCGTCTTTAATATCTCTATGTAATACCAACAATTTTGAACAATCTAATATAGTTTTTACAATTTGGGAAAATAAATATTTAGCCAAGGATTCGTCCAAATATTTTTGTTGTTGAATAAAATCGAATAAATCTATACAGGGAGTTGGCCTTTCCATTACTAATAAATAGCCTTCTGGTAGTGAAAACCAGTCTAATAAGGTTATAACTCCTGATAGTTGATTACAACGTGTTAACATACTGAAAAAGAGAAGAGATTAATATAGTTAATACCTCAATATAGAAAACACTCAACACTAGTGACCGGTTGGAAGGGGTATTCTATGAAAATCGTATGAGATATCTCGAAAAATTTCTGAAGAAGCTGCCTGAACGGTACCCTCAATTTGGATACCTTTTTTCCTAAAAATTTGGTTGGTATTTGGACTTGGGAGCGATACCTCAATGTAAGATACACCTCATTATAAGAGACAATTTTTAGTCCCCGAGGGCAGATAATGAGGGCAGACTAGTGAATTAAAATCTCTAAAATCAAACCAAATTTCCATAGGAACCCGTTGTTCTGCCAAACGACCCCATTCACGGACATGTCGACGTTCGATGAATTTGACGGCTACAGGCAACATATCAGACTATTTTTAAAAAATATAATTTTTAAACTTTTTTTCATATTTCGAGTTTATAGGTTAATCCGTTAATTAATGTATCGTTATATAGGTTATTTTAAATAGAGGTCGAAGGGGCAGATTTGAAATTTGTAGTTAAATTATTTAATTCAGAAAAATTCCTTACCAATCTAACACCTTTGTAAACAATCCCAAACCCTCCCTGTCCAAGTTCTCCTTTTATTTTATACAAACGTTTAAATTTTATAAATCCTCTGCCTGTTAAAAGCTGCTTAAGTTGGTGTAATTGTTGGGAGGCTAATTTTTGCATTTTTCTAGCCAATACAGGTAAAGGCATTTTTAATTTAATTAAATATCTAGAATTACAAATTGTATAAGTAAATCAGAATAATTACTAAATTTAAATAAAATTACAAATCAGAATTAAAAAATAAAAATCAAATTAAATAAAAAATCAGAATTATAAACTAAACACGTAGCGAAAGTATAAACAACTGGAAAAATCAGAATTACAAATTGTAAACTAGAAAACAATAAAAATCAGAATTTAAAATACAATTAGAAATGTTCTGATTTGTAATTCAGATTTTTAAATAATTTTAAAGATCAGAATTACAAAATTAGAAAAACAGAATAAAAATCAGAATTTTGCAAATACAATTACAAAATGCACTAATTATTTAAAAATCAGAATTACAAATTACAAATCAGAAAAACACAATAAAAATCAGAATTTGTAAAGATCAGAATTACTAATCAGAATTACAAATCAGAATTAATAAATAACAATAAATAAATAATTACAAATCAGAACATTACTCAAAATTCAACTATATATAGGGTATTTATAATTGTAGTTTATTGATATTTATGATGAGATTATTAAACTACAATTATTAATCATAAAAATAAAATTAAATAACATTTTATTTTAAAAAATATTAAATAATGAGAGATCAACAAATTGATAAAATAAAATATTATTATTAATGTTACCCCAAAATTAAATTAATTTATCATTGTGAGGGCGAAATATGATTTTTAAAAAATTGATATTTGATATTTTTTTTTAATTAAAAATAAATTTTAAAAAATTATTTTTTCTCTTTCTCTCTTATAAATAATTAAAAATAAAATTAAAATTCGAAAAGCCCCTACAATTTATTTATAAAAACCACAAAAAAGAGCGCAAAATAAATAAAAATAAAAATATTATTAAAAAGCTAGATCAACAACTAGCTACTTCTAAAAATATTAAAAAGAGAAGGGAAATAAAAGAAGAGAATGATTGGTCAGTCAATAAATTAAAAAAATAGTCGTCTACTAAACACCTTGCGCTATCCAATTTCGTGTTTCTTTTTCTATTTATTCAAAGCTTTTTTTATTGTTTGACTTGATTTTCTATTTTTGTCATGTAAAACCGGACGGAAATATATTAAAAAATGATTTTCTATAGAGAAGAAAGTCTCAAGTTTAAAATAAAATCAGAATTACAATTAAAGAGAGAAGTTGAAAATATTAATTTACAATTGAGAAAATTAAAATCAGAATTTATATTTATACCGGATTTATTCTAATAGAACCACAGTGGTTCTATTTTTCAACCCTCCAATTTTGTGTGGTTATATTAGAGACTGTGGTTCAAATAGAGACTGTGGCTTTATTTTTCAATCTTTTTTTTTGAAAAATAGGAAAAGTATTGGGAATTTTCTTGCCATATTCTCCAAAAATAATTATAATTTTTAATCAATTTGTTGGTTTTAATCAATTTTTAAACGCCCAACTCGGTTTCTTTGTAGGAAAACGGGTAAATTTATCAAATACTCCTACCTCGTTGTTGTAATAAAGTCATAGAATTTGGGATGGAGGCATTATAAACGATATAGAAAATCTTATAATCCTTCACAATTCACTTTATCTCATCTTCCTCATAATCCCACGACACCCATAGCTCGCGTTAATTCTCCTACTATTATGTCATGGGCTTTCCTGGATTTGCTAAAGTTAATAAGATGTATTAGAAGGTTGATTGTGGTGAATAAGCGAAAGAGATTAGGAACTAGCCATACAGTATTAATCCAATTCGACTGATACTAGCTTTTTAATATTATAAATTGACATAATCTTCTGAATTCCTTATCTATCAATATCCCTAGTAATCTCTTAAATCTATATCAGTATTCCATTCACTTATTTAAAAGTATGAGAGATATGTGGTTATATTAGAGACTGTGGTTCAAATGGAGACTGTGGTTTTATTTTTCAACTCCTCCATTTGGTGTGGTTATATTAGAGACCGTGGTTCAAATAGAGACGTGTTTCTATTAGAATAAATCCGGTATTTTATAATTACAAATCAGAATTTACAATCAGAATAAAAATTAAATAAAAATCAAAATTAAAATCAGAATTATTAATCAGAATTTTTTAAATCAGAATTTTAACCCAATAAGATTATAAATTCAGAATTAAAAATTACAATCAGAATTTACATTTATATTAAATCAGAATTTACCACTATACCATTGAAAAATACCAATCAGAATAAAAATATAAATCAGAAATTCAAAAGAAATAAATTAAAAATACAATTAAAAAAATTCTTTCAACAGAATTTATTAAATTATATCAAAAAAACTTTTTAATTTTAAGTTTAATTTTTTGCCTGTTTTCAATTTACTGTTTAAAGTTTTTACTTAGTCATGGAAATAAATCATTTAATTTATTAATTCTCTAATTTTTTATTAGGGGAAAGTATGATTTTATTGTTGAAATGAACTGATAAGAGACAACAAAAGTATATATTTAATTAGTTTTATCTTTTTTATCAAATAGAAATTACAAATCAAAAAAAAGAGAGGGGTCAAAAAAGGCTATAAAATGTTATAAAGTTTGGAAATAAATAAAGACACATGTTCAAACAGAATACGAGAAAATTAAAAGAATATTAAAACTATATAAAAATTTATCAGAAATTGTAAATAGAAATTAAAAATTACAAATCAGAAAAAAATATGTACAAAATAAAAATACAAATCAGAATTGTAAAAGAAAATACAAATTAAAGAAATCAGAATTATCAAAAATAAAAATATAAATTAAAATCAGAATTACAAATCAAAATAAAAATACAAATTACAATCAGAATTACAAAATTAAAAATCAAAATTAAAATCACAAATCAGATTTACAAAATGAAAAATAAATACATATCGGAATTAAACAATCAAGATTACAAATCAGAAATTATAAAAATAAAATCAGAATTAAAAATGTTAAAAGAAATTACAAATATAAATTAAAAATCAGAATATTATAAAAATCAGAATTACAAATCAGAATTATGGATATAAGTTACAAATCAGAATTTAAAAAATAAATTAAAAATTCTGATAAATTACAATCAGAATTACAAATCAATTATAAATATAATTACAAGTCAGAATTAAAAATTACAAATCAGAATTACAAAGGAATTTATATATTCTTGTTGCTATTTTGGTATGCAAACGTGACAGATTTTGTGTGTGACACTTTGTGCTGCTAATTAGTGATTAATTGTCATAAATTGAGAATTACATATTTCCCCGTAGATTTGCTACATTTTACCTTTAAATAAAAAATATTTCCACGCATATTTTTAACCAGTTGTTTAATTAATATAAAATGCTCTATTAATATTTAATGAAGAGAGGGAGGGAGGGGGAGGTGATTGCGCATTCTTTTGCTTTTTTGCAAGGACGAAGCAACGATAAAAAAATAAAAAAAGGCCAAAAGGTATTTAGCACAACAATCAAAAATATTTATAAATTAATGAAAGGAATTTTCATTGTGTAAATTATTTTTAAAAAATGTTTAATTTAAAAGAATTGTTAAAAATTAGTAATAAATAATTAAAAAAATATTGAAATAATATTTTACAAAAGTAATTACAAATAAGAATTAAATGAATTCAAGGGAGGGTAAGTTGGGGTACGGGTCGGTGCGCAACTCTAGTACAAATACAAATCAGAAATTAGAGATACATATAAAATCAGAATTACAAATGTGAAAAGAAATTACAAATATAAATTACAAATGAGAAATATGAAAAGCAGAATCACAAATCAGAATATTATTTAATCAGAATTACAAATCAGAATATTATAAAAATCAGAATCACAAAGCAGAATATTATAAAAACCAGAATTACAAATCAGAATTTATAAAAATCAGAATCACAAAGCAGAATATTATAAAAACCAGAATTACAAATCAGAATTTATAAAAACCAGAATTACAAATCAGAATCTATAAAAACCAGAATTACAAATCAGAATCTATAAAAACCAGAATTACAAATCAGAATTAAATAAGTAGTAGGTATAACAATAAAAACAAAATATAAAATCAGAATTACAAAACTATAAATTACAAATCAGAATTTAAAAAATAAATTAAAAATTCTGAAAATAAAGAAATGCAAAAATAAGTACAAGTACAACAACTAAAAATAAATTTTTATCATTAAAAATAAAAATGAAAAAAACAGTGAAGGAGGAGAGGTTATAATGCTACTTAAAAAATGTTATTGTCAATGATAGTCAATTAAATTGGCGATTAGCCGTCACAAGTTTTTTTGCAGAACTAAACAACAACCACCTTCCCTCCCCCCCCCCCTTTTACAAAAGGAAAAAAAGAATTTTATTTCTATTCTGTCCTTTTTCGACTGTATTTTTTATGTTTTATAAAGAGCGTTCACTTCTGACTGCATCATAAACTGGTGGACTTTTTGATGTAAATTGAGAGGAAAAAATATTTTTTTGAAAATAAAAAGTCCGAAAGGAGCACGCGTACAAAGGTTTTGGTTTTTGCTTTTATTTTTATTTATTTTTTACGTCAAATAAAGATTATTAACCATAAAAAGAAGTGTAACCAGAAATTAAAAAAAGGAAAGAATTATTATACAAAAATGTTGTGACGACTAGCTGTTTGATTATTAAAAATTGTTTTTGTTGGAAAATTAAATTTAAAAAAATCAGAAATTTAATAGTAAAATTGTAAAAAAATATGTAACAGAATATGATTTTAATTATAAATTTGGCTGATTATTTTTAATTTCCAAAAATTTGCCAAAAATCGACTCACACACCAATTAGCAGTTTAATAAAAATATAAAGTCATAATGTTGACAAAGGTGAATTGGGGCTGGAAAATGCGAAAGAAATCAGGGACTGGACTAGCTAGTACTAGGTCGGTTCATAAAAAAGTTCGTTTTTTTCCAAAAATTTATTTTCAAAGAAAAATCGATAAATCTCAAGCAAACTAAAACAGATAAAAAATCTAACTGTACTCAATAATTGCCCCGAATCTTAACAACATTCTTAAAGCAGAAAAAAAAATAAATTTTGGTATCATTATAAAGCTAAGACTCTGGGCTACAAAATAAGATAAAAATAAAATCGGATAAAAGTAGTTATGATCAAATAAACTTGCGATAACAAAAAACGAACTTTTTTATGAACCGACCTAGTATGATACAACTTGACTGGGACTTAAACTTAGAGATGGAACAAATGGCAGAATTAAATAATTTAAAAGTATTTGAAAATATTTGATTTTTTCTAAAAGTGGTCGAACAAATATTTGATCAAATAAAATCAAGTAAAGTTTGATCAAATATTTAATTTTCCGACGTTAAATACTTGTTTGGTCCGATCTCTACTTACACTGGATGTTCTATTTAAACATAGTAACACCACTACGCAACAATTCTGATTTGTAATTTTGTAATTAATTTATTTAATTCTGATTTGTAATTTTTCTTTACAATTCTGATTTTTAATTAATTCTCTATTCTTTCTTGTCTCTCTTCTTTTCTCACTATTCTGAATTAAAAAATTAATTCTGATTTGTAAATTCAATTTTAATATTTTTACAATTCTGATTTATTCTGATATTTATATTTTAGTACTATTCAAACCAAAACCTATACATACATACAATATATAAACAAGCTTTTTACTTCTTTTCTTATTGTCAAAACAATCGGCTCCTATACAAAGGATCGTTTTTTAAAGGATCGCCCTGTTAAAGGATCGTCACGGGCAAAAAGTATTAAAGGGCCGTTCATTAAAGGATCGTCCATCAAAGGATCGTCACGGGTAAAAACGTTCAAAGGATCGTCATTTTTTAAAAATTGTTTAAAGCCAGTTCAGTGCACCAGTTTGAGTGCAGTTATGTGCCACAGACTGATAACGGTGATTAAAAGTGATATCGGGGGATTTGAAAGGATTAAAGTGAAGGCGGAAATTTTTAGATGGATATCCGCAGATTTAGAGTATCATATCCGTGCCCATCCATATCCTTCTGATTAAAAAACATCCATATCCATCCGTATCCGTATATATCCGTTGATATCCGGATATTATCCCTTTCCATGAGCAGGTTTGCATTCAGCTAATAGGAAATTAGTTGAAAAATATGAGAACACAGGCCAGAGGCAAAATAAACGAAAAGAATCTTTAAAAAACTATGGGACTCAAACGTCTTCTTTTGGGTGGGGACTCAAAAACGATCCTTTGAACGTTTTACCCTTGGCGATCCTTTGATGGACGATCCTTTGATGAGCGACCGTTTAATACTTTTTGCCCGTGACGATCCTTTAATTGTTTTTAGACGTTACGATCCTTTGAACGTTTTTAGCCGTGGCGATCCTTTTATGTTACGATCCTTTGTAGGGACACGAAACAATCTCTCAAAGCTTTTAACAAATCAACTTATATTTTCAACCTCTTGAAAAGCGTTCAAATAAAAATGTGTGTATGTACTATTTGCTTGCCAATTCACCCCTTAAATTAGTCAAAGTCTTGTTTTTTTCTCGATCAGTTCTTTTTATTTTTTTTTACTTTTAAAAGAGAAGAGGAGATCGATGTTGGTCTAACAAAAATACATTGCAAAAATACGCGTTGAAAGGCTTTCCCCCTACCTTTCCCCCTCCTCTCCCTCCTTTTTTTACCTCAATAAATGCAAACATTCTCAAGTCTACTAAAAGGGTGACTGACTTTCTTTCCTTCGAGAGTCAAGCATATAATAATATTTTTATATATTTTTTGGTAGGCCTTCTTTGCTCACGTTGATCTCTCCCTTTTCCCTTTTTTTACCAAAAAAAAATTTTGTTCCTTTCTCTCATTATCCCCCACTCATTTTCTCCTTTTCTCTTTTAAAAGTGTGTAGATAGGTAGATGTTTGGCCGTAAAAGAAAACGTACAAATGGATGACAAAAACTACTACAACAACCATCAAAGACAGCAACGGCCCTCCCCCTATACCTATTTACATTCAAATACTTTCCAAGGACAATCGACGCCTGTGGCTGGGCCAAGCAGTAGACGTGAATCACCCCAACAACCAAATTATCTGTGGCAACAATCGGAGGATTACGAAGAGAGGGAAAGAGATCAACAAGAATATATTAGCTTTGTGAATCAAAGACGGCCCTATTCTCGAACATCTGACACGGCTAGCATTCAATTTTTGGTAAGGAATAAATATTCGACTTCGCTCAGGTTTGAGGGGAATTTTTGCATCCCATGAAATATGTACGTCCTAAACAAGATTTATTCCTGAAAGCATAAACTCTCCGAATTTTTCCACCTCTTTTGTACTATCCTAGACATCACAAAATTTAATGTCCTACAAGTGTGCCCTGAGGGCTGTTTTACCTCTAAAGCGCTTCTCTTTATAAATAACATCATTTTACTATGATTATTTTCGGTATAAGCTTCTAAGCAATGATCTTTAAATATAAATAACTACTTTATACTATTTATACCTCACTACTTGAATTAGTGTTGGATAAGAAAATTGAATGGGATATTTATGAGAAGGATAAAAAGGCATTTTAATTTTATCCTTTTAGAACGACGATAGATTACGTCAAAACGAAAGATCAGGTAGAAGAACTGCAGATAGCATTGGCATTGCTGGGGTTGGTGGGAGTCGAAGACAACTCGAAAGGGACGAACCTAAAGAGTTGTTTGCTGAAGACGTTGCTCAAATTCGAGTTACCGAGGTGGGGAAATAATATTTTTGGGTGGTTTTGAGTTGAATAAAATAGTGTTGACTATATAGAGATTTTTGGTATTAAAGAGGTTTGAAATAGGGTTCGATATTACGGGGTGGGGTTGAGTTTACGGGGAACGGGGATTGCGGGGATTTAGTGTTCGGGGGAACGGGTGGGGAGGAATAAGGGAAATGAGCTGCGGGGACGGGGAACGGGGGCTCTGGGGGGAGACCTCCCTCCGTTCCCCGGGGAATTCCCTGCCCCAAGGAACGGGGATCGAATCCTAATTTGAAAACGCTAAAATTTTTGGGATTACAGATCCGTCAATTAATTTTCAAGCAATTTTCTCATATTATTTTCACCCTTATTTTCTCATTTTCTTTTTTACTCATTCAATTTTACGCTCCATTTCTTATTTAATTTTACCCTATTTTTAAATGAGTGCCAATAACATTTCTTCTCTTCAAAAAAATACTAAATAGTATCTTCCCAACAATTATCCATTCCCTTGAGTATTTTCTTTGAAAATCTTTAAAAAATATAATAAGCCTCGAAGGAAGAATATTAAAAGATTATTTAAGGAAAGGGCCGTTTTGGCGTGGTAGAAGTTGGCGCAAGTGTTGATAAAATAGGAAAATAGGAGCCTAAATCTGTAAAATTCTGAATGAATATCTTTAGTAATGTTAGCTAGCTTCTTTAAAAGTTTTAAAATTTTTGGTAAAATATTTCAAAAGTTATGGGTGAAAAAAAGTTTAAAAATGTTGTTTTTTATCCAGATTTTTATTATTTTTTATTTTTATTCAACAAAAAAAATTCTGAAATTTTAGAAACAATAGACAATATAGGGAATATTTAAACAAAATTTTCATGAAAAGAAGTGTTCGTTTTTGAAAATCTTAATACCATATAACCTGTATTAATTGCCCTCCCTCAAATAATTACCCCACTTCTATACCCCATTACCCACTTCTATACCCCACTTCTATATAATTACCCTACCCCGTCTAGCTATAGATTGAAACAATAATTACCCCCTCTCAGAAATGCCCTAAAACACGTTCAAATTTCAAACCTCATATAATTACCCTCCCTCGATTAATTACTCCCTCCAGCGGAAGGTCGAAACAATAACCACTGGTAGTTACTAAAGGATATACTTTCTTGTGGTCCGCATTCTCCACGTTTTTTACTTATAAATTTTTTTGAAAATTTAGAAAAAATTTTTTCCACCCAAAAATATTTTTTTCTAGAAAAGGAAACAACAAATAAAATTGACTTTTTTTTCATTCCATCTTTTCATCTCCTCTTTTTTTTCAAATTTTAAGAAATAAATAAATATATATCGGAAAATTCCCTTTGCCCTAAAATTTAATACTTATTTGTTGCCGCTTTTTATTTTTTCTTGGCTCTTTATTCAATAAATATATTTTTTTCTTCCTTTTATAGCCCATCATTTATTTTCTCAATTTTTTCATTCACTTTTAAAACCTTTGTCTTTTTCAAAAAAAATTTTTTTTAATTTTGCCAAATATTCCCCCAAACTCTCCCACTTATCCCATCTTTAGGACCAACTCAGAATTGGCAGCAGGTCAACGTACCGATAGCTCAACATACCGCAGAGGTATATCTTCGTTCAAAATAGACGAATCCGGGACGCCTTGGTATGGTTCAATGCATCTCGACGAGCTGGATCGAACCATATCGGGGCGTTCCGTATTCGGCCAGTTTGAACTAAGTTATAGTTGTGCGGTTGGCCTTGCAGTACGTTGGGGGTGTACCCCTCAGAACTGTAATATTTTTAGTCTGGGATAAGTGGGACTGTGACAGATTAATAAAAAACAGAAAATTTTAAAGCAAGTCAATAATAACGGTCGTCGGCCAATGTCAACAACTAGCGCTGGAGAAGGAAGAAGAAGGGAAGGAGGAGGAGGGGAAAGAAGAGAAGAAGGTCAACAAAGCGAAGTAGATTATAGTTCTAGCGATTTTCAACATGCTAGGGCAGCTATAGAAGAAGCTGCTGCTCGACAACAAAATTTTAGAGGGCCTCCAGACAGATTAAGACGTGTTAGGAGGATTGGGGATACAACTGTTGTAAGTTTTTTGGTTAAATAAAATTAGCGCATTTCCCTCGGAATATCTCATGAAAATCATCCTAGCTTTGAAGTAGATTTCCTTTCAAAGAAAAAATGTAAGGGATATCCCTCTAGCATGTTGGAAATCTTGTGATCACTCGGGATGTCTAACTTGGGTCTGAATAAATGATCCAGAAAAGATATGGTGTTTTATAGGAAAAGGGAGAGCAAAAGGTGTATTTATGAAGTTGGAGAGAATTTTGGCTCTTCCAACATAAATAGGAGTCGACTGGTTTTAACTAAAAATCCTCTAATCTCTTAAATTTCCCAAATTAGATAACAGAACATCGAGACCCTTATTCTTTCTATTGGCAATTGGATCAATTAAAAAATGCCGAACAAGAACCAGCTAGATTACCTCCACCTGTTGATTATGTTTTGGAAGAGGAAGAAGAAGAAGAACATGTTTGGGAAATTCTTGAATAATTTAAAGAAAATTAATTTTTTAGTGGATAACAGAAGAAGAGGAAAGGCAACCCGGTCCTCCCCAATTTCTTTCGCCCGATAGTGGTGTACATTTTGTTCCGAGAGGGGAACATGGAGAAGAATTGGAGGTGGAAGAAGAGCAACGAGGCCCTGTCTATTCGCCTATCAGAATAAGTGAAGGTGAGAAGAATAGTTTATCTCAATAAATTTTATGAGATTTTGTATTCTAAAAGCCTAAAATGCCTAAAAAGTTGGAGGCTTAATAAAAGTCTAAGAACTTTCAACATTTACAGACTGTCATTTACGAACAAAACAAAAGTCTATTGAGCCTGAAGGGTCAGGTCCTGTGTCACAGTCTAAACCAGGGCTCTCATTCGTGCTTTATTTGAAAGTATTATACTTTGAAACCGACCTCCATACTTAAGAAATTGAATTTATACTTTATTGAAAGTATATACTTTGAAATCAACATATTTGATTGAGAATGAAATTGGGGAAGGGATTGGGCAAAAAAGTGAATTTTTTTAGCCTTGGGCCTTCGAAATTATCAAAATTTTCGCCTGCGGCGCTGAAAAAGAAAGAAATCTGTCTTCTTGGGCTCCAAATTTCAAAAGATTTTCGCCTGCGGCGCTGAAGATGGAAGAAATCTGGCTTCTTGAACTCCAAAATGTGAAATTTGGGCACGATATTTAAGGATCAAGAGTGTTTGTGTAGTTATATGCGGAAGTTATCAGGGATGGACTCACCCCTAAAGACGGCTTTTTAGACCTTTTATTTTTAAAAAACACTCTCCTACTTCGAAATAAAATTATTTTAAGGAAAAGGGAAAGAGTTATTTATAATTTCTTTCACCATTCATTATGTAGGTCGGTGGTTGAGTGGTTAGAAAAGATTAATTTAGGAGCGAAATATAAAAGATTTTAGCACGAATAAATATTTTCCAATTTAATTTGGAGTATACTTTAAATTTGGAAATTTTCTCCCTATATACTTTTTTATCAAGATTTTGATACTTTTGAGTGGCATTTTGTCGATGAGAGCCCTGGTCTAAACATTATACCGTATTTCTAATAGTGCGACTCTCTCTAGTAGACCGTCCCCTTCTAATAAACCGACCCTCTAGAGGATTGTTGGAAAATAAACCGACCAGCCGCACTATTAGACTATTTTGTTGGAAGAGGATCGTCTTGAAGAAAATTAAAATATCAACATATATTTGTTGTAAAATATTTATTGGGTGTCCGCAACCAGTGCTTCGAAATTTCAAATTTGCTCGTACTCGTACTCGTACTTCGTACCACCTCTTTTTTTTGGCCTCGTACTCGTACTCGTACCTCGTACCACCCTTATTTTTTTGCTCGTACTCGTACTCGTACCTCGTACCACCCCTATTTTTGGCCTCGTACCTCGTACTCGTACCTCGTACTTACTCGTACTTGAGGAAAAAGCAAAAAATCGAAAATTTTTATGATTTTTCGGAGCCCAGGTCATCTAATTTTAAATTTTAAGCGTTGTATGTGATAATTTTTGAATTCTGAAAGGCTTTAAAGCTATAAATCCTCCAATTTCATCCATTTTCTGCGCCGCAGGCGAAATTTTTGAGTTTTTTGGAGTGCAAGGAGAAATATTTCCTCCATGATGGGTCGGGCTACCCATCTTCTTACATGCAACTTATCCTTTCCACCGAACTTTTTACATTTTAATCTCCTGATATCCCTTTTAATCTCAAATCCCTTTTTTCAAAAAATTTTGCGAATTTTGGATGTATTTAAATCAGATTTCTATTATTTTTTTGCGCCGCAAGAGAAAATTTTGAAAAATTTTGAAGGCCATGAAGCCAGAGTTCTTCCATTCTTCACCGCGGAGGCGAAAATTTTAGAATTCGGAAGCCAATAAGCCAACTTTCTTATTTTTTTAGCGCCGCAGGCGAAAATTTTGAAAATTCCGGAAGGCCGTAGGCGAAAAATACTCACTTTTTAGAGGTACAATTAAATTTTAAAGAATTTTAGAGGGCCAAAAACTGATCATTTTTCCATGCAAAAATAGAATAATTTTTAAAACAAAATTAAAATTATAAAATAAGTGGCCCTATATGAAATTAGGTTGGGAATCGTTTTTTTTTCAATCATTTTTTCTTTACTTTTTTCCTCCCTTGACATGACATAATGGTCATTATTTTTTTCCTTGTTCAATTCCATTAAATTTGCCTGTGGCATAATCAAATGAGAGGACAGAAGAACAAACACTGACACAAAACAAGGACGGACACGGACAGACAGAACACGGATTCATTTCTGATAGTCCGAGTTTCGTCCGTGTTTTGTCTGACCGAGTTCGTCCGTGCTTCGTCTTTCGGTGTCCGTCCGTGTTTTGTCTGTCCGTGTCCGTCCGTGTTTTGTTTGTCCGTGTCCGTCCGTGTTTTGTCTGTCCGAGTTCGTTCTTGTTTTGTCTGTCTGTCAGTGTGTGTGTGTTTTTCTGCCTCTCATTTGATTATGCCACAGGCAAATTTAATGTAATTGAACAAGGAAGAAAATGCTGACCATTATGTCATGTCAGGGAAGGAAAAAAGTAAAGAAAAAAGTAATGAAAAAAAATGATTCCCAACCTAATTTCATATAGGGCCAAATAAGTTATTTATGAAAAAAATATTAAAATTATTTGACCCGTGCATCGGAATCGGACCCAATATTAAATCACTACAGACTTTGGTGCAGCCAAGCACCTTCACCACTCGGCCACCCGCTCATATGATAGCGAATGAAAGGAATTAGATATATTTCTTTCAATTTTCCTATTAACACCAAGTACGAGAAGTACGAGCTCGTACTCAGGCCTCGTACCTCGTACTTTTCACTTTTTTTGGCCTCGTACTCGTACTCGTACTTCGTACCTGCTCCAATTTTTTGCTCGTACTCGTACTCGTACTTCGTACCAGGTACGAGTACGAGTACGAGGTACGAGTACGAATTTTGGTACGAGCTTCGAAGCACTGTCCGCAACTATTACTTAAATTATTTTCCCCCATAATCACTCAAAAAACATATCATTCCCCTTATTTTTATATTCTTTTCCCCTAATTTTTTTAGATCCTTCCGCCTTCTCCCATTATTGGCATGTTGATAGCGGACCCCGTTTAGAAGAAGAAAAACGGCCACAACCTCCACAGCGACTGGAAGAGGCAAAAATAAATTTAAAATAATTTTTAAAAATTAATTTTTCTAGCCAATTCCCTCCCCAATACAAGAAAAGCCCCCAATTCCTTCTCCCCCAATAATTTCTACTACAGACACAGCACAACAAACAACAATACAAGAAGAACCAGTTAGACAACCTATAATTGAAGAACATGCTTTTAGACAAACAACAACCAAAAAGAGGGTTGATTTAGCTGAAGAAGAAGAATTTAAAGATAAAGAGGCTATAGATTATGTAGGTTGAATAGAAGAGAAAGAATCTTCATGTTATTCTCATAGGGATAGCTAGAAGATTTGTAATAAGTGGGAGATTAGAATGTATGGGATAATAATGTAGGTGATGGGATAGGTTGAAAGGATAGGTTGAAACTTGGGATAAATTGGAGTTGAGATATTATAGGCAGTGGATGTATGTTGAAGGGATAAGACAGATATGGGATAGGTAAGAGGAATAAGAGATTGGATATGAAAGGGATGGACAGATATGGGATATCCGGGAGGGGTAAGAGAGATGGGAAACCTTCAAAAATGGTGAGCCTCAAAAATGATGAGCTTCCATTAAAAATACCCACAATATTCTACATATTTTAACAGCCTTCAAGTCAATTCAATGTCCGCTACCTTGGTCAGCTAGAATTAAAAGAATCAGAACTAGAAGGAGTAGAAACTAGTCAAGCAAGTTTAAATAATGCAATAACTCGTTTACGAAATGAAGTTGGGAAAGAAGCTATTTTGGCGATTTTACCTGATGGGGTAGAAGTACAAAAAAAGAATGGAGAGATAAAGGATGGAGGAGAAAGGGAATTGTTTGTAACAAAACAGCCTATTAGCAGAATTCGTTGTTGGGCCGTTGGAAGAGAGAATCCAAGGCATTTAATTAAAATATTAAAACAAACTTGGGGAAAATTTAATAAACTTGATACAACTTGGAAAAACATGTTTATACAACGATAAACTTGTTTATATGAAAAATAAACTTGTTTTCATAAAAATAAACTGGTTTAAAAATAAACTTGTTTGTATAAAAATAAACTTGTTTATTTGAAAATAAACTTGTTTTTATAAAAAAAACTTGAAAACATTAAAATAAACTTTAATTAAAACAAGTTGTAAATATTTAAAGGGAATTCACTTTTGTTGCTCTGGACAAAGGCCGTTTGCTTTGTCATGTATTCCGGTGCGATCAACCTGCTAATGCGGTGGCAGAGGCTTTGGGGAATGTTTGTAATACTTTAATAAGACAAAGAAGCCAGCCAAGGCCTAGTTCACTTAATGGTGGTTTAAGAAGAATAACACGTAAGAAAATAAACTTGAATTTGTGAAACTTGAGAAAAATAAACTTGAAAAAATAAACTTGAATACATAAAACTTGAATTTATGAAAATAAACTTGATTGGATATATATATAAAACTTGAATAGAAATAAACGAATATACAAAACTTGGAATTAAACTAAACTTAAATAAAGACATTAAAATACCAACTTTTTTTTTCAAGTTTAATTATTTTTTCAGGACAATCAACCCCTATACTTCCCTCGCCAATTGAAGAGCAGAAAAAAATTATTCGTTGCCATTTTATTGGAGTAACTCAAGGTTTGAGAGAAGCAAGGGTTAATCTATTTATTTAATATTAAGTACCCCGCGCTACCGGAATAGAAATGCTCAATGAAGCAGTTGATCGACTATTAAAAGAAGTACAAAAAGAACGCTGGACTCTTGTAGATGTCCACATATCTCCCTCAGTTATAGCTATATTTGAAGCTAAAGGTGTTAAAAGGCAAATTGCTTCATGTCGTGTTCGTTACCTCTCCTTTTTGGGAATTGGAAGGGATACAAAGTAAAAATTGAAAAATTTCAAGAAGACGCAAAAATAAAATATTTTTCCTATTTTCAGGCACTGCGCTTTCATAGTAGCTCAATCCGCTGATCATTTTATTTGTTATGTCTTCCATACCGAACCTTCAGCAAATTCACTAGCAAAGACAATTGAGGCAGCTTGTAAACTGCGCTATCAGGCAAGTTTTCTATTTGAAGTTTCATTTTACGTGTTAAAATAATAAACTTAATATATAAACTTTAATATAAAAATTGGTTAATATAAAACCTGAAATAAAACCTAAATAAATGAAATATTGAACACTCAAACTTGAATATATTAAACTTAAATTTAATTTAAACTTGAATATTACTAAAACTTGACGAAAAATATTAATAAACTTGAAGACCTTAGTAAAACTTTAATTTAAAAAAAGTTAAGTGTAAACTTATAAACTTAAGTTTAGACTTAAAATTTTCAGAAAATACTAGATGCACACTTAACTAGCCCCAACGACCCTTTATCCCGCTCAATGCCAACGTTGGATGAATGGAGTATGTAAAATTCATTTAAAATGTTTACTTTTAGCTGATTTTAGACCAAACTCAACGAGGCACTCGTTTCTAGTCAAATAAAATAGAAAATGACCAAAAATTCTTTCAAGTTGCCTTTAAAAACCTTATAAACTACTAGTCCCTTATATAAAATCACAAAAATTTCTTCTATATCACCAATTTTATTTTTATAGCATAAAAACTTTTATTATATCGCATTCTATAAGAGGAATATTTGGATGGATTTTTGAGAGTAATTTTTAAAAAAGCGATGATATTTTCTTAAAACAACTAAATTGACCATATATAGACTTAAAAAAGGCATTAATATAAACAAACATTTTATTTTATTTAAAAAAGCAAAGAGCGGATTTTTAGGCTTTTTGTTTATTGGATTGATAGAATGGGATCGGGTCTTTAAAAAGAATCATGGGAGTTTAATTGATTGACCGTAGCCGGATCGTGACTCTAGACTTTCGGAATAACCCAGGCAGTTCAAAAATGACTGAGACTTGGTCAAGTGAGAGGGCTCGATCTCTATTAGAGATTACTCTCGCCGGACTTTAAATTCAAAATTAATACTCAGTTCGGCCTTTAAAAATCAAAGTAAACTTACAGTGTGTTAAGAAATTATAACCCCCCTTGAATTTTTTGTGTTTCTCTATCTTCCCGTTAGTGGATTGTTCTGAAATTTTTGCAGTAGTGTTGTAATGTATATTAAATGATATTTACAAAATATCTTTAAAAATTTCTGATCTAAAACTTTTTTATGGACGTTTTTGCAAAAAATTAGTGTTAATAAATTATAACCCCCCTTTATTAAAATTTTTGTTTTACGGTCAAAAAATCCACAAAAATTTTTCTGAACATATCTACAAATATAGATGAGAAATACAAAAGAAATGAAGTTCTTATGTACTCCCATCATCAAGATCTCGAAATCCGAAAATCAACGTAAAACGGGGGTAAAGGTCTTTAAAAAATATTTTAGACACCTTACAGATGAAATAAAAATTTTATTTTGGGCTTATCTGAAAGCCCTTAAAATTTGCTACAAGATACTTTTCATCTCATAATCAAGAAAAAATTCATCATTGAAAAATAATGAGTTTAATTTATAAGTTACATTTTTGTCACTTTTTGGGGGCGTTGGAGTGATTTTTATGACTTGAAAGTTTATCACTTTGTCTCTCGACGGTGAATTTTTTTTGTATAATGAGATAAAAACTATCTTATAGCAAATTTAAAGAGCTTTCAAAAAAGTATAAAATAAAAATTTAACTCACCCTATAAGAGGTCGAAAATATTTTTTAAAGACCTTTACCCCCGTTTTACGTTGATATTCGGATTTCGAGATCTTGATGATGGGAGTACATAAGAACTTCATTTCTTTTGTATTTCTCATCTATATTTGTAGATATGTTCAGAAAAATTTTTGTGGATTTTTTGACCGTAAAACAAAAATATTAATAAAAGGGGGTTATAATTTATTAACACTAATTTTTTGCAAAAACGTCCATAAAAAAGTTTTAGATCACAAATTTTTAAAGATATTTTGTAAATATCATTTAATATACATTACAACACTACTGCAAAAATTTCAGAACAATCCACTAACGGGAAGATAGAGAAACACAAAAAATTCAAGGGGGGTTATAATTTCTTAACACACTGTAAATAAAACTACAATTTCCTTTCAAATTAATTTGCAACCCAAAAATCCGCTCTCTCCAAAATAAAAGCAAAAATAACAACGGGGTGCATGTAGTATTTAGTAAATAACCATAATATATATTTTGCATTTAGAAAAATAATAATAAAAATTTAATTTTATATAAAAAATAATCACCAGCTTGAATACAAATAATGAGAAAAAAAACAAATAAAAATAAATTTTTGAGGATTTGATAAGCAAAATATCTCTACTTATTATTTACCTATTCGATTGTACTAAGAAAAAATTGCGGTTAGGATTAGAGAGAGATGAGAATAAAAATAAATGAATCTGATTATATATCTTTTTTAATTAATTAATTAATTGCCGTTTTATTTATTTTTTATTTATGTTTGACAAAAATAGAAAGGATAGAACGGAGAAAGAAAATTTCTCAGAATTTTAGAGAAAAATGATATACCCCGAGATTGTGAAAATTCGAGAATTTCATACCTCAGAAACGTTAAAGAAAACTTTTTCTTGAATTCGAAACAGAAACTGTCTCGAAATTTTGATTATAGGAGCTTTTTAGATTTTTGGACATTCTGTTGATTTGACAGAATTGCCCATAAAATTGGTAGATTACTGGGACGTGCAAAAAAGGTTTCAGAATCAAATTTTTTATTTTAAATTTCACCCAAAATTAAAAGAAACAAACCCGGACATTCCCAACATTTAAAAAAAATCAAAAATTAATCAAAATTAAATCCACAATACAAAATAAAACGGCAATTTACAAAAAATCAAATTAAATTTAATATAAAATGAGGGATTATTTTTAGAGGTGAAAGACCCGTGGTACTTGTTTTTGTTGTTGTTTTTATTTACGCAAAATGCCCGCTTCTGGCAATTTATTTACTTTTAATTTTTTTAAAATTCAAGTCTTATCCCCGTATTCTTTTTTCAAACATTGGACGGAAGTTAGCAAAAACTTTGCGATAGTAGACAATCCAGAGGTTTGGTTTAATCCACAACATAAATTGGTAACTCGTTCAAAAAATTCTAACAAAAATTTTTTATTAATTAGTAGACTGTTATTTTGAATATATCCCATCCAACGATAGAATAATCAGAAATTTTAATATACTGTATTTATTCTAATACAAGGCCCTTTCATTATGTTTTGACAAAAAATATAGAATGGCTGCCTCATTGACGAATTTTTATTTTACGAATTTTTATTTTACATTCACCCAAAATTAAAAGAAACAAATACCCTTTCAAGGGGTATTTTTTTTAATACCCTTTCAAGGGGTATTGAAAAATAGAATGGCGGCCATTCTATTATAATAAATACGGTAATTAAATATCACAAGGAGTCAATTATTGAAAAGCAACGGAACAGGAATCGAACCTGTAAAAGCTCCGGGCAATTTGTGCTAGGAGCTTTGCTCACTGTTTTAAAGTGCTCTAACGACAGAAAAAACGGGATGATTCTTTATGAATATACAAAAATAATTTTTCAAACATTATCGACATCCGATTAAAATTTTATGTCTTAATGGTCCATAAGTTTCCCTAGAATCAATCCCAAAGGGAGGTAACTAGAAGTTGTACATTGAATAAACGAGTGATAACTCTCCAAAAATTTAAAAAATAACTACACGACCACACCTTTGCACTCTTGTGGAGCATGAGATTCCGCATCATTCCACAACTTATCTGCCCACATTAAATGATTAAGAATTTTAATTTGTTGAAACATGCTATTGTACACCTCTAACGGTAATGTTACCTTCAAAAAATAATTTTTTTAAATCTCCCCCAATTTTTTTCACACCGTAGTTTGAGAATTAAAAGAGCTAGGAGTAGAAGAGCCAGGTGAAGGGGTTGTTGTTGAACATGTAGCTGCCCCACCAATACCATTTGTTGTTAATGCTGTTCCATTTTCATTTATTCCATTAATATTATTAGTTGTTGCTGTTGTAGCTCCTCTACTTGTAGGACGTCTGCTAATTGCAGGATTCTCTTTTTCATATTGTTGAAGAATTGTATAAGTTTTTAGAGCTTGCTAAAAATTAAAAAAATTTATGAGGAAATAGCCATAAGTGTGAAGGATAAAAGGTATGAAAAACTAAAACTCGTATCTGGACTCATAGTATAGGAACGGTAGAGGTAGGCATATCGGGACGGACATATCGGGATTACTGCGAGAAAAATAACTTACAGTGGTTCTAAAACAACTATTTTCTTCAACAGAAAAATGTAATGGACGTACTAGGTCGTGAAACCAGTAAAGAAGCTGTTCGTACATTTAAATATACCGATATGCCAATCCCAATAAGTCTGACTCCCATAGGAACTAGGTTATTGATTAAATAGGCCTACAACTATCGTCATTTTTCTGAAGGTAGTTTGAAAATGGGAGAAAAAAAGGAAAATAGGATTCCCTTCCAAATAGATATTTTTTATATAAAAAAATCAAAAATTTTACCCCCGAACGTAATGAATACAAATTATAAGCCAAACAAGCAGAAATCATCATTTGTAAATATTTTAAACGTGTACGTATTGAAGTAAGGAATTTTGATTCTGTGATTTTCTGTTTTTTGAAGGAATTCCAAAAAGAACTATCAAAGAAAAAAATTAAAAAATTTAAAATTAAAATTTATACTTGAGATAATTAGTATTTTCTGCTATTGAAGAATGCATTTTTTCTGTTTTTGAAGTTAAAGTTGAGGATGCCATTATATAATAAGCAAGTGATTCAAAGGAAAAGAGAAGTTTCAAAATTCGATCTCCCTTTAAAAAAATTTTTAAATTTGGTTAAAATAAAAATTAGACTAGATTTGCGTCAAATATCGTAAAACCTACATCAGAAAGACATACTCTAAATTAGAGTACGGTCGAGTATCGAGTAATTGGGGGAAAATCCGACTCGGTTTACACTGTGTCTGTCTGGCATGAGTAAGTATCAGGATTCTCCACTAACAATAAGTATTAGGATCCCAAGTTCGAGCCCGAGTAAGGACGAAAAAACCCGAACGACTGTTAAAACTGGGGGAGGGCAAAACTACTCGGACGTACTCTACCCTAAATAGCATGACCGCATAATTTCTTAAACCGTTCAGAAAATAGGAACAGGTTCAGAATAAATTAAAAAAATAGAGAGGGAGGGGCATGTAACATATAATAACACAAACTTAACTAGTATTGTACTAGAGAAGGTTGTTCACAAAAGAACAATAAAAAATTCAAGAGGTCTTACGCTAATTTTAAAAAATAGAAAAATGCTTTGCAAACCTCCTGATCGCTTCTTTTTCGAATATCACGAGCATTTTTTTGAAAGAAATCAAAAGGTGGTGATTTTCCGTCGGGTGTTGGAAATCCTATCTTGAAGTCACAATCAGAAATATTTGTTGGTTGATCAGACTGAAAATGTTTAAATTTTAAAAAAAAATTTAAAATAAATTTGAATAGTTTATGGACATTTTGCAGATCCTCTCCAATAATTAAAAAATTTTTATAACGATTTTTAATAGCATAAGAGTAGCCAGAAATTAATATTTTGCGTTTACTAGGTCGGCATATAAAAAGCACGTTTTTCCGAAAATAAATTTTCCAAGAAAAATCAAGAAAATCTAACAGTACTAACACTAAATAATTGCCGCGAGTCTTAACAAAATTTTTAAAACAGAAAAAAGTTTGTGGATACCCCCTTTTAACTAGTGTTGGCTTAAACTTTGTTAATAAACAAAATCAAAAAAATAAAACCATAACTGAGTGACCGGTCTTAAAATTAGGTTATAAACCAAATTATCAGGTAGGCTAGACTTTAACGTAGAGTAAAATTAATATTTTGAAAAATTAAAATCCCTATAACAAAAATTTTTGACAAAACTAATCTCAATTCTTAAATTTTCAAAAAACTTTATTAAAAAATTAAAACCATATTATCAGACTGCCGACCATTCCCTCCTTCATTTTGTGCTTGTTCAACATCAATTTGTGTGGTAGGTGTTGAAGCATTAGCAGTAGAACAATCCAAACTTCTTTCAGATTGAATTTCTTGTTGTAATTCATTTTCTTCTTGCAATTCTTTTTGAGGATAAAATTTATTAAGCAATTTATTTAAAGAAATGCTTCGAAGTTTAATTGAATAAATTGAAGAATTAACTTCTTTTTTAATGACTTTTTGTGTAAAATATTGTTGTTGGTGTTGTTCTTCTACATGCAAATCCTTATGACGTTTTGGTGAGATGTGTATATGAGAAGTGTCTTCTAAAAATAAAATTGCTTTGAAATAAAGTTTTGGATGAAAATCGGGTAGATAAAAATTTTTTTTGGAATAGCCTTGTTTTTAATAAATAATTGGTAAGAAGGGATAGACTAATTAAAAAATTGCTCTGAAATACATAATACCAATGCCTCTATTTCGTCAAAACTAGGGATGTCTCAGAGTATTCGGAATTCAATCGGAAGAAATTTTGAAAATAAAACTCGACCATTATTTTCCTCAACCCGAGACATCCCTGGTGTCCACCAAAAATTTAAAATCAGTAGAAACTAGGGTTGTCTCTACCGGTCAGGCCCGTAGCCAGGATTTTTTTTTCGGCGGGGGGGGGGGCCAAGGGGGGAAAATTTTTTCTGCGCCAAATTTTTGGCGCCGAAGCCGCCAAAAACGGGCCTGCTACCGGTTTTTCAGCGCCGCAGGCGAAAATTTTGAGAATTTTAGAAGGCCGTAGGCCAAAAAAATTCACTTTTTCGGCGCCGCAGGCGCCAAAAATTTGATTTTCAGCGCCGCAGGCGAAAATTTTTTGAATTTTGGACCTAAAGAAGCCAGATTTCTTCCTTTTTTAGCGCCGCAGGCGAAAATTTTTTAAATTTCAGAGGCCGTAGGCCAAAAAAATTCACTTTTTTTGCCCCAGCCCTTCCCCAAATTTTTTCCTTTTTCCCATTTCGGGGGGGGGGGGGGAATTCCCCCCCTCACCCCCCCCTGGCTACGGGCCTGCTACCGGTTATTAACCGATATCTCCTGGTTTTCGGTTAATCCAAATTTTAAAAACCCGGTTTTTGCTTTTGAGTTTTAGAAAAATACCGGTTTTATTTTGGGGGAATTTTTAATAAAACCACCCATTTTTAGAGGTTTTCGGTTTTTTAAATTTTGTAAAATCGGGAAACTTTTGGAAAATATCAAAATTTTTGGGATTGAAACCGGTCGTGAACAACCCTAGTAAATACTATCCTTGAAACTTAATCGAATATAAGTTCAAGGACAGAAAACCTTTTAAAAAATAAAAAAGAACCCAAAGAAAAATAGAAAACAAAATCTACAAAAATTAAAAATCAAACCGTCAGTATTCGATCTCTTCAAATTATTTTTTGATCCATTCTGGCCACTTTTAGAGGTAATAGCATCATTAATTTCTTGTTTTAAATTATCCAAAGAATCAGAATTATTTTCATTTAAACAAGTAGAAATATTGACAATTGGCGATAGAAGAGGAGAAACACGAGAAATTTGTTCCAAAATTGTATCCAAATCTGGCCCAAATCTGAAAAAAATTTGGGAAATCAAAAAAAAGTCAAAAAATTAAAAAGGTCCCTAGCAATTCCCAGGTTTTTAAGTTAAAACTTTTTTTTCCTTGATTTCCAAAGGAACAATTTTTAATTCATTTTCGATTTAAAAAGTGCAGACCAGAGCTGCGTTAAAACAAAAATATCTTCAAAATTCGAAATCAAAAATCGGAAGAAAAAAACGTCAAAAATCAAAAATCGAAATTTCGACACAGCTTTGGTGCAGACTCGAAGATATGTAAATACTAGTAGGCAAAAAATTAATTTTTTCTAACAAAACTAGTCTTAATTTTCGGGGAAAAACCAGCAAACCAACTAAACTCATAAGTCGAGTTGACAACCCTAAACAATATGCAAACACCTTCTCTTTAAAACAGACTAATTTAATAACCCCTTTTCACAATGCTACCTTGTCCATTAAAATATTTAAAAGAAAGTTCAGAATGTTAAAAGTTAACAGAAAAGCCCAAAAAATACCCGATTTAAACCTTCAACACAACCAATTAAATACCCAATAATTCAAAAAAATTTTACTTTTCACTTTTATTAGAAAATTCATCCTCTTTTGTTGCTTCAAATCCATTGGCAAGTTGATTAGACTCATTTTGTGCAAAGGTAACAGGTGAAAGAGGTTTAGATATATTGACAAGTTGTCCAATCATTGAATTGATATTTGAACTGGAAAATAAGGAAATTAATGAGAAAGCTTTTCTTTGCCGAGTCTGGCCGACGTTCGAGTCATTTTTTTCTGGCCTCGTTTTTTCGAACCGCCCAGACCGAGTCTTTTTCGGGCCAAAATTTGATGCCCGACTTGATCTTTCGGATCAGACCGGTACCCTAATCTTAACGTTTCTTGTGTCGAAACTTATGAACACCTAACCATGCGTTAACGAACTTTTTAAAATCGATAATAGCTAGCCAAATTAGTCGGATAGTCTAATTGCCAGCCCTAGATCAATTAAATTTTGAGGACAAAAAACAAAAAGAAACTCAAACCCAGCTTTCAAAAAAGCAAAGAAAACCAATTACACAATATTGTAGGATACACAAACTGGACGCAAACCGAAGTTTTTTAAAAAAATCAAACCTAGATTGAGTTTGGTTATCGACATTAGATTGTCTTTCATCCCGTATAATTTCAGTTTTACAAATTTTATTAGATTTATAGTTATTTTCCAACAATTTTGACTGTTGAACAAATTGTTGTTGATCATCTGGCCTAACCACGAATGCAGAATACTCGCCAAAGATACCTTAGAATTGAAGAAAAGGGTTAGAAATTGACATATATATTTTAAAATTAGGCAAAAAGAACAACAAATTACCCAGAAAAAATGTCAGCAGGGCTGCACGCAATTGCGGATTGCGTGTTTTTCTTGACTTGCGGATTGCGTTTGCGGATTTTAAAATTAAAATTGCGAGTTGCGGCTGCGGAACATTTTTTCAATTGCGTGCAGCCCTGCTTGTCAATTTATTTTTCCCTCTTATCACTTAAGGGGCAATCTTAAGGCAATATTCAATTTTGGATCTAATTGATTAGGCCTTTCTTTGTTATATCCTCCTTCATGGGAGTATTATGGGAAAATAAAATTTTTTTGGTCTGTTGGAAGGATAAAGGCGAGATTGATTGATTTGGAATAATAGGTAATCTACATACATATTATTAAACAGAGATAACATGCTAGACAATTTATTCAGGTCCAAAAGACAATTTCACCGGCTCCAATTGGGAAAAGCTTTCCAACGTTAACATCTTTGTTTTGATCAGAGCTGTTTTTCAAGAATGAAGAGGATTTTGGATCGAAAAACCCCCAAGAAAACTCCAATCCAAAATTTAGAAAAACACCTGGTGATCTGATCAAAACACACTCAAAAAAGTTCAAAAAAGAAACAATACAAACTTACTATCCAACCGTTTATTAACATCTTGTTTCGACATCCATTCACTTTTCATCATCCGTCCCGCCAGTCAAGACACCTACAAATTAAAAAAAGAATCAATCAATACTCGTTAACAATTAAAAGACACAACAAAAGTTAAAAGTAATTTTTGTTCCTTTTGATGTGTTAATAAATTTAAATAACGAAGGTAAGTAAAAGAAAAAATTGCTACATCCGAATAACGAAATACAGAAATGTAAAAATGTCCAAAAGACAAAAGGGTACACCCTTATTTTTTTATCAATTTGTATCAAGGGTGAGCATTTTGCGTTAAATTTTGGCTTTGCGTTGCGTTTTGCTTTTTGCGTTTTTTAGATTGTCTCTTGCGCTCATCCCTGATCCGACAGGATCCGGCAAGATTTTTCCTGATTGTGAGTTTGGAATTCGGATTTACGCGATCTTTGGAGCAATTCCGGCCAAGATTTTGGTCACCGGATCGAGTCCAGCTCTTGTGCCACTTCTGTTCCACAACTGTTAACGAATTCAAAATTGCGATTAAATACATATTTTGTCCATAAATATTTTTTTAAATTTTTATTAGCTAATTTTCAGAATGTTTCTTTCACTTGTAACAATTCTTCAATTATTTTTTATTTCTGCTAAATTGGATAAAATGACAAAAAGTTTACATATTTTCTAATTATATTTTTATTTCTCTTATTTTTCAATTTTAGATATCCAAATAACTTCAGAAGACGAAAAATTAAGAGATCAAGAAGGATATTTGGCAATAAAGGCAATTCATGGTGTTTTGGATAATGACCAGTCTGGCTCTATTGAACGCTATGAATCGGCAGATGTAGGTTTATATTTGATCGGATTTTTAAGTTTTTTTGGGAGAATATTTGGGTAGGCAATTGTAAATTTGGTTTGGAATTTTGCAAACTTTTTTTTTGAGGATTCAAAGAAAGCTTTATTTTATTCGTCCGTGAAAGCTAGAACTAGCAATAAGACAAGACAACTTTTGGTAGAAATAGAATTTTTTTGATAATGGAACAAAAACAGAGACTGCCACCTCTTCGAAAAATTGAGTCCGCAATAGAGATCGGAATTTTTGAAACTGGGCCTGTTCCTGGGTTCCCCGTCTGATTTATTGACCTGGGTCGGATCCTTGGCCTTAGCCCAGGAAAAACCCAGCTCTTGGTCCAGACCCAGGCCAGTCTCTAGTACGCAATAGCTCAATAACAATTACAATTAATTGTGACTGATTAAAAACAATTGAAATTTCCCTTACTATTTTTTCATAATTTTTCCTGAAATAATTTATCAAATTTTACTTAAAAATATCTCATCCTTTTCATCTAAATTTTTTTTTCAGTTTTTAACAGAAGATTTAAAATTTGGCGAATCTGAACGCGAAAAAAGAGAAAAAGCTTTTCATGGGAATGATGAGTCAATAACTGTTGATGATCTTTGGGATGCTTGGTTTCAATCAAATGTTAGGGAATGGGACGAGAATCAAGGTTTTTTTGTTAAATATTAATTTTAAATCAAAAATTTAAGTAATCGATTGGCTGGTAAATGGAGTAAAATTGCCTCAATATGTCAATAATTTTATGAGGGAAGGAATTACTGGAATTGATTTTCCGAGGTTTTAAAAATTTTTTTTAAGTATATCTTTGGTTTCTATGATGGAATCGAAGTAAAAAATATTTTGACTACCCCTTACATCTTTTGATTTTTTACTGGTCTTTTTTTAAAAACAGGTCTTTCTTTAAAATTTACTGAAAATTCCTTCAATTTCTGAAAGACTTTTTTTCCAATTTCTTTTTCCTTTTTGACTTTTACATATTGTTAGGCTTTAAGTTGACCTTTCTATATTTTTCAACTCCTTATTATCCAACCAATTTAGAAAAGAGTAGTATGTTTAATTTGTTTGGATAATGTGGGGAGGGGAGGAGGTTGTCAACAAACATTGGTGGTCTACATAAAATAGGGCTTTAATTGTTTTTCTTTTCCCCAAAAATTTTTTTATTTTTCCAGATTGGCAGCTCAAAATTCATCAATATTTAATTCTCTGGATATTAAAAATTCTGTTCATCGTCAAAAACTTCAATTAAAAGCTTTGGATTTAGTTTTATTTGGATCTCAAGATTCTTCTTCTTTAATTAAAGATATTGCTTTGGCTAGTCTACTTATTTGTTTAATTAGTTTATTGATTATATTCAAAGCATACAAAAATAGAGCAAAAAAACAAATGGAAGA
The DNA here is from genome assembly GCA_963681835.1 of Meloidogyne enterolobii. Classification (NCBI taxonomy): domain Eukaryota; kingdom Metazoa; phylum Nematoda; class Chromadorea; order Rhabditida; family Meloidogynidae; genus Meloidogyne; species Meloidogyne enterolobii. The sequence continues at coordinate 1,354,480 of CAVMJV010000058.1, read as the reverse complement.
ATTATCGACCAGATTGAGTAAATTGAGGGATATGGAGACTGATTTTGAGGGAGTACATCAACAACAAAAGTTTGTTTTTAATTTTTTTTATTTTTTCTTACTGGGAACACGTTAAGAGAGTTTTTGTTTATTGACTTTAAGGCTTAAAAAGAGTTAAGGTTCCTTTCTTTTTTGGTTCCGACTGATTACATGTACATTTTGTAAGGGAACTTGGAAGCCATGTCTGGATATTTTTGGACTTTATATTTAACTTTTAGGGATATGGTACATAGGGTTCATTCTCAATTTCCTTGAGAGATCGGTCCAATCTTTCTTTTTCGCTTATTAAATAATGTAAAAAGATTAAAAACTTTAAAATATGTTTGAAAAAATTGACTCTTCCAAACCATTTCAAAAATTTTTTTAGTTTAATTTTGCAGAAAAAATAACGAGAGGAGTAATTTTTTGTTAAAATTTTTTTCTCAAAATTATCTTGATTTTGAATCTCCATATTTTAAGCTAAATTAAATTTTCAGATTTGAAGAAGAAAATAAAGTTCAACAACAACAACCTACAGAAGATAGCAATGGAGAGGTTAATGCTGCAAAAGGATATAATTATGTATTTATTTTTTAACTTAAAATAAAAAAAAATTTTTTTTTAAGAATCCAGTTTTGGATTTTGAAAATGAGCAAAAACTTTTGGGTGTTGGAGGAGGTGATTTAAGTATTGGAGGGATGGATGGAGGAGAACATTTCTTTTTTCTTCAGACGTTGCTTAGGCGAACTTATGAAATTGAATCAGCGTATTTAGGTATTTAAATTGTGATTTTTAATTATTTTTATGTATTTTTCCCCATATTTTCATCTTATTTTACCTGAATGACTGAATCTCTAACATAAGTATATCGGTTTCCATAAATTATTTTGGTGCCCTTATCTCCCCTTTCTTCCGTTTACTTGAAAAGCAGGGATGGGTCGGAATACCGATTTCCGACACCTCTGACTGTTCCGACCCACCTCTGTTGAAAAGGAATGAAATGAGAAAGGTAAGAGGGTTGTTTTGGAGTAGGGTTGTCGGTTTTTGGAAATCTTCAGTTTTATCTAGAACCGAACCAGAGGAGCAAAATCCCCGGAATCTTAGGGTGAACAAAAAAGTATTCTCGTGGGAACGATAATAAATAGGAAGGAGGCAGAGGAATGAAAGTATGTAGAGGGAATGGCCAACATATGTACTTGAATATTACTTTCAATTTTAGACAAACAACGGACAGATTGTTTGTTAGAAATGCGTGAAGCAATGGAATTGGTTGATAAAATGAGGAAAAAGCAAAGTAGTATAGTAAATTCATTAAAATTGGCAACTGGAGCAACTTCTGGAACTGATGATATTGATACAAAAATTTTTAGTTTAAAAGCTAGAATGGAAAAAATTAAACATGGAATTGAAGAATTGGTGCAAAGATGGATGAAAATTGAATCTCTTTGTGGTTTTTCGATTACTGGACCTTTTGGTAGGGGGATTTTTTTTGAATTTTTTCAAATTTTTTTTCTAAAAATAACTCCGTTGTAACTGTATGGATAGCACGGGGGACTTGGGGATAAGACTAGAAAATACATACAACAAATCCAATTAAAATGCTTATTTTCAAAATAAAGTAAAATGTGAGGGGTAAAAACCGGAACGGATTCTCGTCAACAAAAGCGAGGGGAAAATACAAGAGAGTTGAGGGGGAAGGAACGGGAATGGCTTAAAAACAACAAAAGGTTTAAAACAGGGCTCCGATTCGTACTTTATTTGAAAGTACAGTACTTTAAAATCGACCTCCGTACTTACGAAACTGAATTTGTACTTTATTGAAAGTATGTACTTTAAAATCAACATTTTGAAAAAAATGGAAGAAATCAGCTTAAGGACCTCCAAAATTCCCTAAATTTTCGCCTGCGGCGCTGAAAAGAGAAAAATATGGCTTCTTGGTCTTCGGAAATTCTCCAAATTTTTGCCTGCGGCGCTGAAAATGGAAGAAATCTGGCTTAAGGACTTCCAAAATTCTCAAAATTTTCGCCTGCGGCGCTGAAAATAGATTTTTTGGCGCCTTCGGCGCCACAAAAAAGCGCATTGAAATGCACAAAATGCTCAGTTGAAACAAGAGATTATTAGTAGGGGTGCCAATTATATGGATATAAAATCGAAAAATATGGCCATAAAATATGGATATAAAATCCTAAAATATGGATATAAATATGGAAATAAACACTAAATATGGATATAAAATACTGAAATATGGATCAAAAAATAGTGAAAAGATATTTTAAAAATTAGTATTTTAAGTAGAAAACGATTATTTTGCCTATAAATTTGCATTTTAAGAGCATTTTAGAAGATTTAATGGATTTAAAATTTGTGTTAAAATTTTTTTGAAAATAAATTTTTCCGAAAAATTTTTGAAAAAATTTTTTGACAAAAAATTTCCAAAATCTTTAAAATTTTCCAAAAATTGACCAAATATGGACCAAAATATTCAAAAAAGTAGAAATATTGATATAAAATATGGATATAAAGGCTAAATATGGACAAAATATAGAAAATATGGGCATAAATCCAAAATATGGAAAAATATGGAAAATATGGATTTTAAAGACCATTCTAGAAACCCTAAATCATGCCAAAAACATGTTTTTTGTGCATTTCACAGTCATAGGAATTCAGGAAAAAAATATGGATTTCCATATAATTGGCACCCCTAATTATTAGAAAAGATTAATTTAGGAGAGAAGGATTTGAGGACGAATAAATATTTTCTAATTTAATTTGGAGTGTACTTTAAATTTGGAAATTTCGTCCCTATGTCCTTTAAAATCGAGATTTTTGTACTCTAAATTGGAATTTTGTCGATCGGAGCCCTGGTTTAAAATATTTATATTCGAGAAAATGGGTGAAGTTTAAATTTTTGCCAGTTCTTAAAGCTCTACATAATCTTCTTTTAAAATTAACCCCTTTCAGTAACTGACAACATTTCCTCCTCACAAATGGGCAATTCAACTTCTAATATTTCTTTTTCTCAACAATTTTTTTCTTTCCAAAATTTTTCTTCCCCAATTCGTTTTTCCAATATTTTATTTTCTCAAAATTTATATTCACAACAAGATTGTAATAATAATATTTCACTATCTTCATCATCCCGTCCTTCCTCCTCTTCTAGTGATGCTGAAATTATTTAATATATTTTTTATATTTTATATGATCACGTAAATAACTTTTTAATTTGACAAGAAATTATTTTCGGCTGTCTTATCGAGGGATTATAATGCCTTCTTTACTAGAGTTGCCGGATAGTTGGAAATCCTCGATTATCCTGATCCGAAATTTTGGATATCCGGATCCGATATCCATACCAGAAATTTCTGGATATCCAACCTTTTTCTTGGATTTGGGTTCCGGATCAGACAACAGTATTCTCTACTTTTATAACCTTAAAGAAAAGATAACTGTTCTTACATTATTTTTTGTCTCAGGCTTTGTTTAGAGGGCCAGGTCCGGACCAAAGTTTCCGATTCCTGATACTAACATTTTGGTGAAAATGAGATTTTCCGGTTTTTAGTCACGAATTTTTTTTCTAAAAATTTAAAAAAATTTTTAGTCATCAATTTTAGTCATTTTAGTCATCATCCCTTTGGTTCGTGTAAAAAAACGAATTAGTGCCGAAAAGTTCGAAAGATTCTTATAGAAAAGAAATTTTTTTATTTACGTGTTCATTACATTTTAACAAAACAATTTTAAAAAATTACTCTTCCCTTTAATTTTCATTATAATTTTCATTTTATTTTCTTCCCAATCCCAAAATTTGTAAATTTTAAATTTTATTTAAGGAGTTGTCCAATCTCTCGAAACAAATCCAATTATGGGAATTAAACAACTTGAAAGAATGCGCCAACCTCAATTACAACAACAACCACAATTACATAATAACACTTCTTCTTGTCTAGATGAATACCCTCCAATTACTAATGGGGGTGATGTCCAACATTATGAAAATGACTCTCATTTTAACTTTGGATATAAGTGAGTTTTTGAGGTTTTATACAACCCGTTGATTACCTCCAAAGCTTACTATAGATACTATAGATAATTTTTTTTGATTAAAATACACACTTACAAAATACTAGTGTGTTTACTTGAATAAGCTGTGTCTAAAATTGGGTGATTATTTTATCAGTCTCGCTGGAGGGGATAACTGAGGAAATAGGGTAAAGGCGCAAATTTTAGACAGCTTTGATGTTGAAAATATTGTACGTAAATTGAACTATGGGGGATAATCTACGAATATTTAAAAATTTTTCTCGATTTTTATATTAGTTTATTAGTAAAAGACCAAACTTAAATTAAAGACATGGGGGCTGAAATAGACTCTAGACAATTTTATCTGTTGACAATTTTTAATTTTATTAATCATTTTTTAAAATTCTAAAAAAACTTTTAAGGCAACCACCACCACCAACAACAAATTCATCATCATTTACCAGACCTTTATCAAGACAAAGTGCAAGTACTTCACTGCTTAGTGTTGATTCTTCTTTACCCACCAAAACTAAACGAAATAGATTTAAACAATTATTTAGACGTAAATCTAAAATTCAAAATTGATTAACTTTTTGTAATGGAAAGAGGTTATGTTTGCTTTTAAAAACTAAACTGAATTTTGCTTGCATTTAATTCTAAGTTAAAATAAGTAAACTTCATATTTTTGCTCGTAACGCTTTTTATTTCTGGCCTCCTAATGCCAAAATATTTACGAGTATATGACTTTTAATACGACATTCGAAGTATTGGTTAAAATTACAAAATTAAAAAAATTTTTTTTTTGGTTAAATCGTTTAATCAAAATATAATTTTTTTGACTAGTTTTTTTAGTTGAATAATTTTTTGCAAAGTTTTTCTTTTCCTTTTAATCATTTAACTTGAAAATATGTGCATGACCTCTTTCCATCTCTCCAAAATTATTATTTAAAAATTTAAAATTAGATTCGACCAATCTATATCTTTACCTTATAATTTCCCTTATTTGTTGTTGAATTTAAAATTAATGTATTTAGCCTTATTTCTTTTTTACTTCAGCTCCTTATTTTTAGAAAAAATGGCAGCATATCAAGCATATATTTTTTGCCTTATTTCAATTAATCTTTTCCCCCAAAAATCTAATTCTCTTTTAAATGAATTTCACTTATATATTTTATGCCGTTCTTGCATAGATATTTTTTTTAAATATAAAAATATATTTTAAATATTTAAAAATTATTTATTATTATTGTTGTACACAATATATTATTTTTAATTAATTTTTAAAATTAATGCACAACATTTTTCTTTTTCAACATTAAAACAAACCTGAAAATAATTTTTAGAAGTATAAAAACCAACTTTAAATAAAACATTCTAAAACAACTTTAATTAAAACTTGGAAGTAGTAATTTTTTTGGAAACACAAAGAAAAAGTTTAAATAAAACAGAAAATCAAACTTTAAATAAACTTGGTTTTCTTAAAAACAAACTTTAAAATAAACTTTTTTCTGAACATGTTGTTTTCAAGTTTGTTTTAATGTTTTTGAAGAAACAAATGTTTGTGTTAAGGTCGAATGTTGTGCATTAATTAAATGTGTTTTTGTTTTTAAGTTTAATTTAAACAAAAAGTTTTAGCAATTAAAAATGATTAAAACAAGGAAAAGACAACGCGTGAAAGATGAATTAAATGGTGAATTAAATAGTGATATTGAAAATGAAAAAATTGAAAACAAAAAATTAAAAATAGAGAATGAAGAAACAAAACAAAAAGTCAAAAAACAATTAAAAAATAAAGAAAAAGAAGAGAAGCAACAACAATTTAATGAAGAATCGAAAATTCAACACGTTATTCGTTTGTCTAATGTTCCGTATGGATTTTTTGAGAAGGAAATGAATGGATATTTTAGGTGGGGGTAATTTAAAAACATGTTGTTTTTGTCGAATGAAACAAACATTTGAAACAAGCTTGTCTGAACATGTTTTGTTTAAAGTTTATTATTTTTAATGAACCAACTTTAAATAAAACATGTTCAACTTTTATTATAAACTTGAAAACATGTTTTGTGAAACAGAACAACTTTAAAACAAAAACAAACTTGGAAAACATTTTTAGTGGAATAAAACTTACATTAAACAGTAATAAATTTAAAAACTTTAAAATAAACTTTTTTCTGAACATGTTGTTTTCAAGTTTGTTTTAATGTTGGTCAAAGTTCGAATCTTGTTTGTTTTTGTTTAAGACAAAGTTTTGCAACATTCATAACAAGTTTAATATTTATTTTTAGTCAATTTGGTGATGTCAAACGTGTTCGCGTTATTCGGAGCAAAAGAGTGAGAAAAAATAATAAAAATATTAAAAAAATTTTTTCTAGGGTCATCATACAGGCTTTGCCTATGTTGAATTCAAAAATGAAAAAGTAGCAGAAATAGCTGCAAAATCAATGAATAATTATTTGTTGGCGGAAAAGAAGTTGAGATGTTCTGTTGTTGATCAAGATAAAATACCTAAATGTATAAGGGGTGGAAAGAGATTTGGAAATATTATTGAACCTGGAGAGAATCGTAAGGAAAAAATTGGCTCCGGTACAAAATATGGAATCGTTAAAATATGGAATGGTTAAAATCGCGAATAGGCTAAAAAGGGGTTAAAATACCGAATCGTTAAAATATGGAAACGTTAAAATATCGAATAGTCTAAAATGGGTTAAAATATGGAATCGTTAAAATATGGAATGGTAAAAATGTCGACACGGCCAAAATAAGTCAAAATGTCGAATTTCTTTAAAAAAGGGTCAAATGAGTGCCATACGTTGATTGTTGATAATTTTATCAACTTATCAACTTACTGCTGATAAGTTGGTTAATAACTTTGGTAGGTCGTAGTCCGGCGTAATCTTTTCTGCCAGAGTTCACTGTACTTTACCGAGTAAACCCGGACCGGATAAATCAAGACCGGATAAATCAAAATTTTTTGTTAAAATTTTTTTCTCAAAATTATCTTGATTTTGAATCTCCATATTTTAAGCTAAATTAAATTTTCAGATTTGAAGAAGAAAATAAAGTTCAACAACAACAACCTACAGAAGATAGCAATGGAGAGGTTAATGCTGCAAAAGGATATAATTATGTATTTATTTTTTAACTTAAAATAAAAAAAAATTTTTTTTTAAGAATCCAGTTTTGGATTTTGAAAATGAGCAAAAACTTTTGGGTGTTGGAGGAGGTGATTTAAGTATTGGAGGGATGGATGGAGGAGAACATTTCTTTTTTCTTCAGACGTTGCTTAGGCGAACTTATGAAATTGAATCAGCGTATTTAGGTATTTAAATTGTGATTTTTAATTATTTTTATGTATTTTTCCCCATATTTTCATCTTATTTTACCTGAATGACTGAATCTCTAACATAAGTATATCGGTTTCCATAAATTATTTTGGTGCCCTTATCTCCCCTTTCTTCCGTTTACTTGAAAAGCAGGGATGGGTCGGAATACCGATTTCCGACACCTCTGACTGTTCCGACCCACCTCTGTTGAAAAGGAATGAAATGAGAAAGGTAAGAGGGTTGTTTTGGAGTAGGGTTGTCGGTTTTTGGAAATCTTCAGTTTTATCTAGAACCGAACCAGAGGAGCAAAATCCCCGGAATCTTAGGGTGAACAAAAAAGTATTCTCGTGGGAACGATAATAAATAGGAAGGAGGCAGAGGAATGAAAGTATGTAGAGGGAATGGCCAACATATGTACTTGAATATTACTTTCAATTTTAGACAAACAACGGACAGATTGTTTGTTAGAAATGCGTGAAGCAATGGAATTGGTTGATAAAATGAGGAAAAAGCAAAGTAGTATAGTAAATTCATTAAAATTGGCAACTGGAGCAACTTCTGGAACTGATGATATTGATACAAAAATTTTTAGTTTAAAAGCTAGAATGGAAAAAATTAAACATGGAATTGAAGAATTGGTGCAAAGATGGATGAAAATTGAATCTCTTTGTGGTTTTTCGATTACTGGACCTTTTGGTAGGGGGATTTTTTTTGAATTTTTTCAAATTTTTTTTCTAAAAATAACTCCGTTGTAACTGTATGGATAGCACGGGGGACTTGGGGATAAGACTAGAAAATACATACAACAAATCCAATTAAAATGCTTATTTTCAAAATAAAGTAAAATGTGAGGGGTAAAAACCGGAACGGATTCTCGTCAACAAAAGCGAGGGGAAAATACAAGAGAGTTGAGGGGGAAGGAACGGGAATGGCTTAAAAACAACAAAAGGTTTAAAACAGGGCTCCGATTCGTACTTTATTTGAAAGTACAGTACTTTAAAATCGACCTCCGTACTTACGAAACTGAATTTGTACTTTATTGAAAGTATGTACTTTAAAATCAACATTTTGAAAAAAATGGAAGAAATCAGCTTAAGGACCTCCAAAATTCCCTAAATTTTCGCCTGCGGCGCTGAAAAGAGAAAAATATGGCTTCTTGGTCTTCGGAAATTCTCCAAATTTTTGCCTGCGGCGCTGAAAATGGAAGAAATCTGGCTTAAGGACTTCCAAAATTCTCAAAATTTTCGCCTGCGGCGCTGAAAATAGATTTTTTGGCGCCTTCGGCGCCACAAAAAAGCGCATTGAAATGCACAAAATGCTCAGTTGAAACAAGAGATTATTAGTAGGGGTGCCAATTATATGGATATAAAATCGAAAAATATGGCCATAAAATATGGATATAAAATCCTAAAATATGGATATAAATATGGAAATAAACACTAAATATGGATATAAAATACTGAAATATGGATCAAAAAATAGTGAAAAGATATTTTAAAAATTAGTATTTTAAGTAGAAAACGATTATTTTGCCTATAAATTTGCATTTTAAGAGCATTTTAGAAGATTTAATGGATTTAAAATTTGTGTTAAAATTTTTTTGAAAATAAATTTTTCCGAAAAATTTTTGAAAAAATTTTTTGACAAAAAATTTCCAAAATCTTTAAAATTTTCCAAAAATTGACCAAATATGGACCAAAATATTCAAAAAAGTAGAAATATTGATATAAAATATGGATATAAAGGCTAAATATGGACAAAATATAGAAAATATGGGCATAAATCCAAAATATGGAAAAATATGGAAAATATGGATTTTAAAGACCATTCTAGAAACCCTAAATCATGCCAAAAACATGTTTTTTGTGCATTTCACAGTCATAGGAATTCAGGAAAAAAATATGGATTTCCATATAATTGGCACCCCTAATTATTAGAAAAGATTAATTTAGGAGAGAAGGATTTGAGGACGAATAAATATTTTCTAATTTAATTTGGAGTGTACTTTAAATTTGGAAATTTCGTCCCTATGTCCTTTAAAATCGAGATTTTTGTACTCTAAATTGGAATTTTGTCGATCGGAGCCCTGGTTTAAAATATTTATATTCGAGAAAATGGGTGAAGTTTAAATTTTTGCCAGTTCTTAAAGCTCTACATAATCTTCTTTTAAAATTAACCCCTTTCAGTAACTGACAACATTTCCTCCTCACAAATGGGCAATTCAACTTCTAATATTTCTTTTTCTCAACAATTTTTTTCTTTCCAAAATTTTTCTTCCCCAATTCGTTTTTCCAATATTTTATTTTCTCAAAATTTATATTCACAACAAGATTGTAATAATAATATTTCACTATCTTCATCATCCCGTCCTTCCTCCTCTTCTAGTGATGCTGAAATTATTTAATATATTTTTTATATTTTATATGATCACGTAAATAACTTTTTAATTTGACAAGAAATTATTTTCGGCTGTCTTATCGAGGGATTATAATGCCTTCTTTACTAGAGTTGCCGGATAGTTGGAAATCCTCGATTATCCTGATCCGAAATTTTGGATATCCGGATCCGATATCCATACCAGAAATTTCTGGATATCCAACCTTTTTCTTGGATTTGGGTTCCGGATCAGACAACAGTATTCTCTACTTTTATAACCTTAAAGAAAAGATAACTGTTCTTACATTATTTTTTGTCTCAGGCTTTGTTTAGAGGGCCAGGTCCGGACCAAAGTTTCCGATTCCTGATACTAACATTTTGGTGAAAATGAGATTTTCCGGTTTTTAGTCACGAATTTTTTTTCTAAAAATTTAAAAAAATTTTTAGTCATCAATTTTAGTCATTTTAGTCATCATCCCTTTGGTTCGTGTAAAAAAACGAATTAGTGCCGAAAAGTTCGAAAGATTCTTATAGAAAAGAAATTTTTTTATTTACGTGTTCATTACATTTTAACAAAACAATTTTAAAAAATTACTCTTCCCTTTAATTTTCATTATAATTTTCATTTTATTTTCTTCCCAATCCCAAAATTTGTAAATTTTAAATTTTATTTAAGGAGTTGTCCAATCTCTCGAAACAAATCCAATTATGGGAATTAAACAACTTGAAAGAATGCGCCAACCTCAATTACAACAACAACCACAATTACATAATAACACTTCTTCTTGTCTAGATGAATACCCTCCAATTACTAATGGGGGTGATGTCCAACATTATGAAAATGACTCTCATTTTAACTTTGGATATAAGTGAGTTTTTGAGGTTTTATACAACCCGTTGATTACCTCCAAAGCTTACTATAGATACTATAGATAATTTTTTTTGATTAAAATACACACTTACAAAATACTAGTGTGTTTACTTGAATAAGCTGTGTCTAAAATTGGGTGATTATTTTATCAGTCTCGCTGGAGGGGATAACTGAGGAAATAGGGTAAAGGCGCAAATTTTAGACAGCTTTGATGTTGAAAATATTGTACGTAAATTGAACTATGGGGGATAATCTACGAATATTTAAAAATTTTTCTCGATTTTTATATTAGTTTATTAGTAAAAGACCAAACTTAAATTAAAGACATGGGGGCTGAAATAGACTCTAGACAATTTTATCTGTTGACAATTTTTAATTTTATTAATCATTTTTTAAAATTCTAAAAAAACTTTTAAGGCAACCACCACCACCAACAACAAATTCATCATCATTTACCAGACCTTTATCAAGACAAAGTGCAAGTACTTCACTGCTTAGTGTTGATTCTTCTTTACCCACCAAAACTAAACGAAATAGATTTAAACAATTATTTAGACGTAAATCTAAAATTCAAAATTGATTAACTTTTTGTAATGGAAAGAGGTTATGTTTGCTTTTAAAAACTAAACTGAATTTTGCTTGCATTTAATTCTAAGTTAAAATAAGTAAACTTCATATTTTTGCTCGTAACGCTTTTTATTTCTGGCCTCCTAATGCCAAAATATTTACGAGTATATGACTTTTAATACGACATTCGAAGTATTGGTTAAAATTACAAAATTAAAAAAATTTTTTTTTTGGTTAAATCGTTTAATCAAAATATAATTTTTTTGACTAGTTTTTTTAGTTGAATAATTTTTTGCAAAGTTTTTCTTTTCCTTTTAATCATTTAACTTGAAAATATGTGCATGACCTCTTTCCATCTCTCCAAAATTATTATTTAAAAATTTAAAATTAGATTCGACCAATCTATATCTTTACCTTATAATTTCCCTTATTTGTTGTTGAATTTAAAATTAATGTATTTAGCCTTATTTCTTTTTTACTTCAGCTCCTTATTTTTAGAAAAAATGGCAGCATATCAAGCATATATTTTTTGCCTTATTTCAATTAATCTTTTCCCCCAAAAATCTAATTCTCTTTTAAATGAATTTCACTTATATATTTTATGCCGTTCTTGCATAGATATTTTTTTTAAATATAAAAATATATTTTAAATATTTAAAAATTATTTATTATTATTGTTGTACACAATATATTATTTTTAATTAATTTTTAAAATTAATGCACAACATTTTTCTTTTTCAACATTAAAACAAACCTGAAAATAATTTTTAGAAGTATAAAAACCAACTTTAAATAAAACATTCTAAAACAACTTTAATTAAAACTTGGAAGTAGTAATTTTTTTGGAAACACAAAGAAAAAGTTTAAATAAAACAGAAAATCAAACTTTAAATAAACTTGGTTTTCTTAAAAACAAACTTTAAAATAAACTTTTTTCTGAACATGTTGTTTTCAAGTTTGTTTTAATGTTTTTGAAGAAACAAATGTTTGTGTTAAGGTCGAATGTTGTGCATTAATTAAATGTGTTTTTGTTTTTAAGTTTAATTTAAACAAAAAGTTTTAGCAATTAAAAATGATTAAAACAAGGAAAAGACAACGCGTGAAAGATGAATTAAATGGTGAATTAAATAGTGATATTGAAAATGAAAAAATTGAAAACAAAAAATTAAAAATAGAGAATGAAGAAACAAAACAAAAAGTCAAAAAACAATTAAAAAATAAAGAAAAAGAAGAGAAGCAACAACAATTTAATGAAGAATCGAAAATTCAACACGTTATTCGTTTGTCTAATGTTCCGTATGGATTTTTTGAGAAGGAAATGAATGGATATTTTAGGTGGGGGTAATTTAAAAACATGTTGTTTTTGTCGAATGAAACAAACATTTGAAACAAGCTTGTCTGAACATGTTTTGTTTAAAGTTTATTATTTTTAATGAACCAACTTTAAATAAAACATGTTCAACTTTTATTATAAACTTGAAAACATGTTTTGTGAAACAGAACAACTTTAAAACAAAAACAAACTTGGAAAACATTTTTAGTGGAATAAAACTTACATTAAACAGTAATAAATTTAAAAACTTTAAAATAAACTTTTTTCTGAACATGTTGTTTTCAAGTTTGTTTTAATGTTGGTCAAAGTTCGAATCTTGTTTGTTTTTGTTTAAGACAAAGTTTTGCAACATTCATAACAAGTTTAATATTTATTTTTAGTCAATTTGGTGATGTCAAACGTGTTCGCGTTATTCGGAGCAAAAGAGTGAGAAAAAATAATAAAAATATTAAAAAAATTTTTTCTAGGGTCATCATACAGGCTTTGCCTATGTTGAATTCAAAAATGAAAAAGTAGCAGAAATAGCTGCAAAATCAATGAATAATTATTTGTTGGCGGAAAAGAAGTTGAGATGTTCTGTTGTTGATCAAGATAAAATACCTAAATGTATAAGGGGTGGAAAGAGATTTGGAAATATTATTGAACCTGGAGAGAATCGTAAGGAAAAAATTGGCTCCGGTACAAAATATGGAATCGTTAAAATATGGAATGGTTAAAATCGCGAATAGGCTAAAAAGGGGTTAAAATACCGAATCGTTAAAATATGGAAACGTTAAAATATCGAATAGTCTAAAATGGGTTAAAATATGGAATCGTTAAAATATGGAATGGTAAAAATGTCGACACGGCCAAAATAAGTCAAAATGTCGAATTTCTTTAAAAAAGGGTCAAATGAGTGCCATACGTTGATTGTTGATAATTTTATCAACTTATCAACTTACTGCTGATAAGTTGGTTAATAACTTTGGTAGGTCGTAGTCCGGCGTAATCTTTTCTGCCAGAGTTCACTGTACTTTACCGAGTAAACCCGGACCGGATAAATCAAGCATAATCGACCGGATCCGGTCCGGCATGATCGTACGGATCCGGAAAACATAACGCGATCCTTATACGGAAAAATTAGAGTGGCGTGCACTAGTTTTTAGTTAAGACCTAAATTTTGTACCTTACCGTATACGGTACGGAATACCATAAAAATACCGATCAGCTTTTAAATTTTATCGGTAGCATTCTGTACCGTACTACCGACACGGAATACCGAAAAATACCGTCGGTATTACGGCAACGCCCGGATTCTAGTTTTGGCGCTATTTTTAAAAAATTCGACATTTTTACCCATTTTGGCCGTGTCGACATTTTTACCATTCCATATTTTAACGATTCCATATTTTAACCCATTTTTAGACTATTCGATATTTTAACCATTCCATATTTTAACGATTCCACATTTTAACCCCTTTTTAGCCTATTCGCGATTTTAACCCACTTTTACCCGATTCGAGATTTTAACCCTTTTTTAGCCTATTCCATATTTTAACGATTCGATATTTTGTCCGGACACGAAAAAATTAAAGAACTTTTTGTTTAAAAAATATTCCATTTTTGATATAAATTATTGGGAAGGGAAGGTATTGAAGGGGGAAATGAGGATTGAGTAGAGGGGGGGGGGGGGGGGGAGGGAAAAAGAGAGGATGAGAGGGAAGAAGGTAATATTCGTTAATATTTTATAATTTAGTAGAAAACCCCTAAAAAGAGATCTCAATAAAAATGATTGCCAATAAAAACAATTTTTTGAATAACCACTAAAACAATTTTTGATCTGGTCATTCACTAAAAAATCTATTTTCCGAAAATTTTTTAAATTTTATTTTTTAAAGGTTTGAAGGAAACATTGAAACGTTTAGAGCCAAAAAATGAGAAACAAGAACGCATTCGTTTGGTAATTTTTATTTTTGATTTTAATAAATTTGGAAGGGTGATTTTTGTGAGGTTGAGAAAAGGGTCCTCCTTTGTAAAATGAAATTAAAAAATTTTTTAAAAATTCAGAAACGTTTTACCGAACAATTACGTGAGAAAATGTTGAAAATTAAAAATCTTGGGATTAACTATGAATTTAATTTTGAACAAAAGTTGGATAATTATCTGGAAAAGAATGGAATTGACAAAAATGATTTGTTTAAAAATTAAAAAAAAATTAATTTAAAAAATTGTTATTTTGGAAAAAATAAAAATTTATTTATATTTTAGTAGTAATTATTTGAAGGTTTAGAAGGGGTGTTGAGCTTGCAATATTTGAAAATTTAAAATCTGCTTGTACTTGCAAGGAACATAGTTTATTGTGACCATGAATTAGATAAATTTTTTGGTATCATTCGATAGAACACCCCCGGCTTCCTATTGCGAAGTGATTTTCGTTTTCTTACAAAAATGATTTTAAGGCCGAGTTATGGCCGTTCAAAGTTTTCTGATCATTGGGAGTGGTTAAGTATAAAGTAGGGTTGGTCCCCGAGCCTTCGGGGTTGGAAAAGTCGGGGGTCGGGGTTTTCGGGGTTGACAAAGTCGGGGTCGGGGTCGGGGTTGCTCAAATTGTTCGGGGTCGGGGTCGGGGCTGAAAATAATGTCGGGGTTCGGGGTCGGGGTCGGGGGTCGGGGTTGAAGTGAAAATTTACAAAATCCAGCATTTTTATCCAAAATTACTGTTCAAAATCAACATTTTTATTAAAAAATCAACTTAATCTTCATTATCTTCACTTTCTGTATCTAATTCGTGATTAGTTGAAGGCGCAAGAAGTACTTTATCCAAGTTATCCTTCATAATCCCCAAAATCCCCAAACCCACAAGGTAACTCTTACTCCACCTCTTATGTAAAGGGATTGAGGGGATATGAAGGCATATCAGAGGATTAAGATGGATATAATGGGATTTAGAGGGATTTGACGGGATATCGGGGAGTTGCAAGGATAACGGGAGAAATCCATCTATCCATCAATTTCTCCTAAAGCCTCTGTATCCCTTCATTGTGTCTAGCGCCGCAGGCAAAAATTTTGAGAATTTTGGAAGGTCAAGAGCCAGATTTCTTCCATTTTCGGCGCCGCAGGCAAAAATTTTTAGAATTTTGGAAGGCCAAGAGACAGATTTCTTCAATTTTCTGCGCCGCAGGCGAAAATTTTGGAAAATTCATGACTAGTTTAAAATTTCTAATATTGTTTCAAGTTTAAAATATTTAAAAAAATAAATTTACAAATTTAAAATCAAGATCATAGTTTAAAAATATTTATTTTTGAGAAGAAAAATTTTCTCAGCCTTATTTCCATCCCTGGATTCGAACAACATTCCTATCAAAATAGCTAAATGGCTGAAGTCAGTTAACTTAACCACTCAACCATCGACCAACAAAGGGAAACAGGAGAAAATATAAATATTCCTTTCCCTTTTCCTTCATATATTTAGCATCAAAGTCCCGATCCCGTTCCATCTCTAGTTAATTAATGCAGTTTGAGTCGGGGGCATAAAAATTTTTCGGGGTTCGGGGTCGTCGGGGTCGAACTTTCGGGGGTCGGGGTTTTCGGGGTTGGGAATGTCGGGGTCGGGGTTTTAGGTCAAAAAATGTCGGGGTTCGGGGTCGGGGTCGGGGTTAGTCGGGGTCGGGGACCAACCCTAGTATAAAGAAAAGAGGGGGAACAGAAACAAGATAATACATACATGCCTTCTTTTTTCCTCATACTCGTACACACAGGTGAGTACAAATTTTATTACGAGTTTCCAAATACTCAAAAGATTTTTTCTTTGAATTTTGAAAAATCCTAGATATTTAATCAAATTTAATTTTTAATAAAAACAAATTTACCCGAAAATTTATAAAAAATTTAAGAAAAACAAAAGAAAATAAAATGTAAAGACGTGATATGGTAGAAAGTCTACTTATAAATAACTTAAATGAGGGTGAGGTGAATTATTGTGAAAGGGTAATGCACAACAAAAAAATTTACAAGCTCTCAATACAAAATAAAAAATTATAAATTTCTTTAAAAGCAAATTAAGAAAAATGAAATTTCTTAGAGCATTGTAAACAAAAAAAATTGTGCAAAAAACCTTTATTTATATAAGGACCTGATTTGTGGATTTAGACCTATTTAACAACAGAAAAGAAAATTATAGTCGTTAAAGGAATACTATTTATCAAAATATAAATTAATTATCTTGAAATTTGGTCGAGAATAAAGCCTAAAAACTAGGTTGTTCAAATCCTAAGTTGAGACCCAATGGAAGGATATAGATGGATTAGGAGTGCTTAAGAGGGTATTTGGTGGATTAACACTGATGTAAATGATCTAGGGAGGTATCGAGGGATCTGATGATTGATATCCGTTTGATAAAGTAACCCATCCCCTTCTAAACTAAGTCCACTCCTGAGGGTGATCGAAAAAAAGACACGAGGCTTATTTTAGAGGAAATACAGTAGTTAGACAGGTATCCACAGCTTGCATTATTTAACCTCTTTTCTTGTAAGGTCGAAATCCTTGAGGTTTTTTCGGCTGAGTTGAAGGCTGGAATTCTTCAATGTTTGGTGGATTGGATGATTCCGGCAATTTAGTTTGTTTCCAGGTTTGAAATGCACCAAAGTTTGAAGGCTGAAAGGGTGTAGAGGATGATTGCCTCTGAATTGAATCCGCGTGTGTCCAAGTCTCGAATCCTTCAGAGTTTGAATGTTGAATGTTTGTACGAGATGGTTGTCCATGAGTCAAATTTTGTGAGTCGAAGCCGGTGGAATGAGTTGAATCTTCTGGGGAATGCTGTAACTGTGGATCGTTTGATTCTTCATATGGGGAATCCAGTTTAACGTTCAAATCAATTTCCTTAATGTTCGGATATTGAAAGTGTGGACTGGACGGTTGTTCATGAGCCGGTGAATGCTGAATGTCTGGATTTGATGGTTGTTCATTCGGTGGTCTCCAAGGCTGAAATCCCCCTTCGTTTGAATGCTTAAAAATCTCCTTGGGTTTCTTTTCTTCGTTGGTTTTTACTGGGTTTCTTTTTTTGGTTTTCTTTTTTTCTTGGTTCAAATAAGTGTGTGACGGTGCCAAATTGCCAGATGTCGAGGCGATCATATTTCTTGAAGCTCCTTAAAGAGAAGGCAATTATTAGAGTATATACGATAATTTAAATTAATATCATTTTATAATTTCAACATACTAGTCTCCTCAATATTAAAAGATGACGGTGTTGCTTGTTGGGTTGCAGCCAAATCTGGATTGTAAAATGGGTGATAACCCTCATTTGCTGGAAGGTTTTGTTGAAAATTTAGCATTGTGTCAGGATGTGGAGAATCACCGAAATTAATAATATTGTTTGGATAGTTTGAAGAGAATTGTTGATGCCCAACAAAATTAGGGTGATATTGAGGGGGGTAATGAGGGGGGTAATGATTTGTAGAAAACATATCTGGGTGTTGATGAAAATTTGAATTAGTAAATTGAGGAGGGTGGTGAATATTTTGATGAGAAGGGTGTTGATTGTAGTACATATGATGAGGAGGATTTGATTGAACTGGGGTGTTTGAAGAATTGAATATTCCGGCATTAGGATTGTTTTGAATTTGCTAAATATGTGAGGAGATTAATTAATTATTTTTTGAGGATTTTGGGATTTGTTAGTGTTGTGTGACCGAACTTCCAGAAAGAATATAAAGAAATAAAAATAACCCATCATCGGAAGGATGGTGGAACTTGTACTTCGGTTGTGCTTCGGTCTGGGCTCATTTCAAGGTGGTTCTATTCCATCCACCATCCAATAAACTCTTCCACAGCATCAATATAATAGCTAGGGGGTCTACTATAAAATCAGTCATTAAAGATTAGTCTTGATCAGGCCGGCCGTTGCTGCACTTCATTATTCCTACCTATTGTGACTTTTGTTATTCGTATTTATTTTTGTAATAAATGAGTATGTTATTAGGTTAGACCGGCCCTAAGGGCATAACAGGATTAAATACCCCAATGTTATAAAAACACCTGTTGATTTGGCGAGTTCAAAGCCCCACTTTCCCTCAAAAAATACTCTATAGTATCCTTTCCTGGGTGCATTCCATAATTTTTAGTTATAATAATTAATAATAATAAATTAATTTTTATTAAATTTCTTAACATTTCTTTAAAAAAAATTTTTTTAAATTTGCAAATGAAAAAATATTTTTAAACAAATAAAAATATTAAAAGGAGAAGCAAGTCTAATATTTGGCAAGGAATCGATGTAAAATATACGTTGCTTAAGCAAGGCATTTCAAAAATAGATTTCTTTAATGAGACGCTCAATAATTTCAAAATAGCTTTTGAATAAACAAACAAAAAAACGGCTAAAGACTCTAGGAATAAAGATATATTTAAAGGTGTTTATCGGTTATCCTAAACAAATTATCCTGTAAAGCATATACCGTATTTTCTCGAATAATTCCCCCTCTCCCCCTCCTTGTAAGATTGCCCCTCTCGATTAATTCCCCTTGCCAGGGATGGGTTGAGATAATTCTCCACCCCCAAATACCCTACTGCACGTTCAAATGCCAAAACTCGATTAATTCCCCCTCCCTCGATTAATTCCCCATCCCAAGGAAGGGTGGAAAAATAATTCCCCAGGGAAATTAATCGAGAAAATACGGTAGCTATTTAATTCCTAAAGCTTTGCAGTAGACGGCGTGGTGTAATGGCTAACACATCAGTCCGGTCTACTAAAGATGCTGGTCGTTCCGAGCCGCCGATTAACCTTTTGCACTAGCTAAAGGAGAGAAATAGCTCCTATCGTAAACAAATTACCCTTCGTTATTCCCACAAATATCCCTAACGAATTCAAATATTTATTTGAATTTGTTAAGGGATATTTTTGAGAAAATGGGGATTTTTTGGACAGATCTTGATTTTTCCTTAAAAAAAGAAAGGATTAAGTTAAAAGAATTGCCATTGAATAAATTTTGAATAGAAAATTATTAGAAAAGGAAACAAGTTTTTGGAGAAAAATAGAGTTTTCTGTCATTTGCCATGATAAATGTCCCTTAATCTACCTAAAAAACCTAAATTGGTAAATATAAAAAATTAACTGTTAATTTAATTGGCTATTATTTAAGACATTTTAATTCCTTCTTAACAGAGGTGGGTTGGAATTCCGATTTCCGACGTTTTTTTTCCTTCCGATTTCCGCAAAAATTTTGCTTTCCGAGTTCCGACTTTGAGCCAGTTCCGATTTCCGACACCTCTGACTGTTCCACCCACCATTCCAAAATGTGTAAATTATAAAAAATTTTTTTGATTTTTAATAGAAACAAATTAACCCAAAAAAAAGTTTATACAAATTTAAAAAAAAAGAAAATAAAATGTTAACAAAAACACGATCTCGAATTTAAATCCGCATTTTTTAAGAAAAATCAGCAAAAAATTAAATAAACAGAGGAATTTTAAAATATTTAAGGCGGTACGGATTTACTCCCTTTTAACTTTAAATAAGGGTACCTACCCGACCCCGACGGATTTTTTGGCAAAAACCCCGACCCGAACCCCGAAGGCTCTACCCCGACAAACTCTATCCCCCGATGCAAACTTCGAGTCGGGGTCGAGGTAAAAGTTACACCCCTTAAGGATGATTTTCGGGCCGGACCGGTCGAGTCCTTTTCGGGCCCGGTTCGATCTTTCGAACCGAACCGGGCACAAACCCTTATCATTTATAAATAAAGGTGGAGTGAATAAAATAAAAAATAAAACAGAGAGGGAAAGCACAACAAAAAAATTTTACAAGCTCTCAAACCAAAAAGAGAAACATGTTTAATTTCGAAAATCAAAAAATTTTAGAGCATTGTAAACAAAAAAAAATTGTGTAAACCCCCTTGCTAATTTAAAACAAAAAGAGACCGAACTCAATATTTTTTGATAATCAAAACTTTCTTTTTACGTGCCATAAAGGGTTCCGATTACGGTAAAAAAATTTATTTTTGAATGATATATTGTATCGGTTTCGATCTCTAAGTTAAAGGAATATGTAGGTCTTAAAATAAATATAAATTCCTTAAAAATCCCCTCACTTTTAAATAAAAACCACAAAAAAGTGTCTTTACAAAATTGAAAATTTAACTTCTTTCCCAAGTTTGGAATCCCCCAGAACTTGAATGATTAAAACTTTGATTGGGGTATTCATAAGTTGATGGTTGTTCATAAGTCGGTGGTGCCCAACTTTGGAATCCCCCAGTGTTTGAATGATTGAACGTTTGTTGAGATGGCTGTTCATAAGTCGGTGGTGCCCAAGTTTGAAATCCTCCAGTGTTTGAATGATTAAAACTTGGTTGGGATGATTGTTCATAAGCTTGGTGCCCAAGTTTGAAATCCTCCACTATTTGAGTGACTAAATTGTGGATTGGATGATTCTCCCTTCGAAGATTTATGTGACGATGTCTTATTTTTCTTTTTCTTTTTTTTCTCCAAAGTCTTTTCATAATTACTATTGTCTAAACGACCATTGTTTAAATGATATTGATCAGTTCCTTCTGAAATGTTAAAAATTATAAGATTAATTGAATTTTCAAAATCAATATTAAAGGGTTATATTTATAATTAGGAATAGAGGGGGGGAGGTTGGCGATTCTGGGTATTCGGAACCGAAAAAACTTCGGATATCCGGAAATTTCGGTTCTGATACCTGTTCCGGATCCGGATATGCGGAGATTTCCCAGAAACCGCCATCCTTAGGGAGAGGGGGAGAAATCTCTCTTTATTTCTGAGTTTAACAGCAAAAGTTTTCTGTCTCCAGACCGGATCCTCGAATTTATTTGCTGGCTTATTGATTATATGCTATTTTTTCTTCGTGATCAAAACAGGCCAATTATGGTGTCATCCAAAAGAGCTCGGAAAGCTGAATTGAATTATAGGCCCAAAAATATTAAAAAACCCATAGGGGGAGAGGGGTATAAGAAGTTATTTGGGTTTATTTTTAATTTTGGAAAATTGTAATTTAATGTTTACATACCATAAAAGTTAGTATTCGAATCAAGTAAATGAGCATCTGTAAATTAAAATTTTTTAATTTAAATGAGTATTGCCTATTGTGGTAGTTTTTATTGGAGATTGGGTTGGGAGAGTCTTACGAGAATCACAAAAAATGTCGATTAAATAGATGAGGTTTTGTTCGAGATACAGTCTCTACCGGGTCTTATCTACCCGGTCATAAACTCCCATCGACATTTGCTGACATCTACCAAGTTTTCTATTTATCTAAATTGTACTGGGTATCAGGGATGTCACGGGCAGAGGTGTGTCGGAATTCCGATTTCCGAAAAAAATTTTGATTTCCGAGTTCCGACTTTTGAGCCAGTTCCGATTTCCGGCTCTTCCGATTTCCGACACCTCGGACTGTTCCGACCTACCTCTGGTCACGGGTTACCCGAAACCCGACCCGAGTTTTCTCAGAATTTTCGACTGTGGCGCTGAAAAGGGAAGAAAAATCAAGATAAAAGAAAAATCAAGATCTCTGTCCGAAAACTTTGAGACTACCAAAATTCCAATAAAATTATATGCTAACATTGTCCTTTTTGTTGTTCTTCATGCTCATTATATTGTCTCAACACTTCATTAAAGTTATCCTGATTCCATTTAAAAGAAGAAGAATAAACAAAATAAAATGAAATGAAGAACAAAAAAATTGAGAAATAATTCATTTTTATGGGAAGGATTTTTAAAAAATAATTTTTTAAATCTAAAAGTAGTTTCCATTATTTATTCCAAAAAAGAGAAACAGAAGTAACTGTCCTTCCGTCTCCCATTTCATCTACTTTTTTGGTCCTTTCATTCACAATTTTAGAAATCTTTTAATTAATATTCCTATAGTGGAAAATTTAAATAACAGTAAATCCTAGCTGTGCTATAGCTATTTCTCTCCTTCAGATAGTGCAAAAGTGGAAGCAGGCCAAGGTACCGCAAGCCGAAGGGTCCGCAGAGCTATAAAGCGTTCAGGATTGTCGAATTCGTGACGCCCCAGTATTCGGGTCCCCACTGGATCGCTTTACTTATTTTTCAATGTAGGGGTTTTTGATTGTTCAAAAGATTCTGCTGACAGCTTTTGAGAGTCTAGGTATTTTACCCATTCACAAAGTTTAGAAATAGTAAAAGAAGATTGTAGGGGATTGATTCTAAGAGCTCTTTGAAGACCCGAAATGTTGGTATTTACCCCTAAACCATCTCTTCCACACAATATAGGTTTTTGTTTTATCAGGGCCCTATTTCAATTGTCCACAGATTCTGCGGTCTGCGTTCTGTGCACAGACCACAGAACCACAGAAATTCTGTTTCAATTATTCCACAGATTCTGCGGAAAAAGAAGTCCGCAGATTCTGTGGAAACATGCACAGAATCTGTGGAAACATCCACAGATTCTGCAAAACATCCAAAAACATGCAAAAACCACAGAATTCTATTTCAATTATTTTTCTGTGCACAGAAAAAAATCCACAGATCTGTGGCTTTTTTAGTCGATTCTGTGCATTTCTGTTTCAATTATTTCTGTGGTCTGCGGAAAATACACAGAATTCTTTAAAAAATCCACCCTAAAATTTTTTCTGCGAACTTTCTGTGGAAAAACTTTAACAATTTTTTTCTAGGCCTAGGCTTAACCAAATTTCAAAATTTTTAAAGATTATTAAAGTTTGAATCATTCTCTATTTTTTGATATAAAAATTATAATTTTATTACCTAAAATTATTGCTTAAAATTAATTTTGAAAAAGGTACATCTTTTTTACGCAGTTTTTGTTATATTCAAGCAATAAAAAAATAAAAAACGTGAGAGATTCTGAAATTTAGAGCTATGATGTTCTAATCATCATGGATATCTCTAATGAGGGGATGTTTACCAGGATCTATAGAATATATCTGTATAGCGTATACTGGGATATCTCCCATGATCTCTCATTGATATCCGTCATAATCTCTCCTCCTATTTAATGATAGATTTCCTCCTTAATCACTCCAATATATTAAACCTCAAAATCAATGGATATCCCACTTAATCACTCCTCTACGATTTTAAAGTTCCGATTTGACTATAATTTTGGATTCCAGGCATTTTCGATTTCCAGGAACCTCAATTTCTGACTAAACAATCCCCAAACATTTCCCTCCCTTGCAACAACTTCTATCGTAGTTTGAAAAAGCCACATGTCGGATCGACATCTCCTGATTTTTCCGATCCGAACCCTGCTTTAGGACATTAATTTAATTGGAGATTTAAGGATATTGGATGAACAAGAAAATTAAGCGGTATATCAGCGGTTTTAAAGTGATATCAAAGAGATTTAAAGGGATGTTATGTGATTTGGAGGGAAAATTTTTAAATCTTTACAATATTTTTCAGTTTAATTTAAGAATTTTTAAAGTTTTACTTCAAAAAATCAGGTACCATTAATACTGCGGTAGTACCGAACTGTCCAAACCATTTTTCGTTTCAATAAAACTGTTATTTTCAAAAACGCGGAAATAAAAAATTTGAATTTAGAAGAAAAAATACACAGAACCACAGAAAAATAATTGAAATACAAATTCTGTGGATCAGTGGAAAAAATCCACAGATTTTTATATTTTCCACAGAAATTTTCATCCACAGAATCTGCGGAATGTTTCCACAGAATCATTGGATGTTTCCGCAGAATCTGCGGGCACCACAGATTCTGTGCACACAGAATTTAATTGAAACAGAATTTCCACAGAATCTGTGTTCTGTGCACAGAATGCAGAATCTGTGGACAATTGAAATAGGCCCCAGCTAGACTTAAGAGGTAAATTTGCCTGCTTTATAATTCCTTGTTGGGGATTTTGGCAATTAATCGAAGAATTTAAAAATATTTACTGTTGTCCCTTAATGGGGGAATATTTATATCACAAAATTTTTGCTTATTTTAATATTTATTTACGTCAATTCCCCCACATCTTTCCTTTGTCTTTAAAATTTTTTTCAATTTTCTTTATCCACCCCCACACATTTTTTCTTCATAATTTCTCCGATTTCTTCAAATTTTTTCAAATTTCTTCAAATTTCTCCACTTTTCTTCTCAAAAAAATCAAATTAATTCATGACTAATAATCAATGGCAAAATGCAAAAATTGTTTTAAAAAATTATTTGACGGATTTTAAGTTTAATTAAATTTATTTATAGTTTAAGAGAACTTCACAAGCGAGTTGATACCAAAAATATGTAGCCGCGGATTTCAATTTGCGGAGCTGTTTATGCATGTCTTTGAATTAACAAGACTTTAAAAACAATTATAAAGTAAAGGGTTGCCGGACTTTGCGGATTCAAATTTTGTGGACTCGATACCTGCGGAGCTGAATTTTACGGATCTGAGATTTACGGACAAGAATTTCGCGGACCGACGATTGAGTCTATTGGACTTAGAAAATGACAAAAATTTAAGTCTGCGGCGTTAAATGGGATAAATTTTGGCTTCTTAGCCTTGTGAAATGGTCAACTAGATGATTTAAAAAAAATTTTTTTGCTCATTGAAATTATGAGATGATTCTAACAGAAAAATTGATACATAAAAATTTTTTTTTGAAAATTTTAGAAAAAAATCCTGAGTCCAGCACGGAATTATGATAAACTCTGCCGGAGTCCAGAGTTTTGAAGAAAATAAAGGTTTTTACCGGTTCTTGGCCGGTAAACAGATCCATTATCAACAGCTGAGGTGTGTCGGAACAGTCAGAGGTGTCGGAAATCGGAAGAGCCAGAAATCGGAACTGGCTCAAAAGTCGGAACTCGGAAATAAAAATTTTTTAGGAAATCGTAATTCCGACCCAACTCTGATCAACATAAAACAAAATCACAAAGCCCTAGTTCATTGAATACTTTTGTTAACTGTTTTTTTTTCAAATTTTCACCGGAGGGGGTAATTATTTGAGGGAAGGCATTCGATAGAGGTTATAAACAAATTTCTGATGTTTAATAAAAACAAGTTTACCCCAAAAAAGTTTATACAAATTTAAAAAAAACAAAATAAAATGCCAACAAAAACATAAATAATAGGGAATTTTAAAAATATAGAAGAAAGTATGTAGTAGATCAGTGGTGGGTATGGCTCTAGGAGCTAGCTGCAGAGTTGGCAGCAGGAGCTAAGATTTTGGAATGCCCGGAGCCGGAGCCAACAAATGCCAAACACCCACCACTGAAGTAGATAGAAGCAAGTCTATCAGTCAAATAGGTTTAAATAAAAGTGAAAGGTAAAATGCACAACAAAAAAATTTTACAAGCTCTCAATACAAATTAAATTTCTTTTTTAAGAAAACCTAAAAAAATTCTTTTTAAAAAATTTAGAGGATTGTAAACAAAAAAATTGTGCAAAAACCTTTATTTATATAAAAAAATGGGGGGGGGGGGGGGAGGGAAATTTAAAGTCTGAAAATAAATAAAAATTACAGTATACCCAAATTTTTGATACCAAACCAGTTTCGACTCTTTTCAAAAGTCTCGAATATTTTACGAAGGTGTGTACATATTCGTTTTAAACTAAATTTTGAACTCTTAATTCAAGTTTTTACCTTTTAATTTTTGAACGTGCAAAAAAGCATTTTCCAACGATTTGAGAAAATGTTTTGGTGCAGGTCAGAGGTGGGTCGGAATTCCGATTTTCGACGTTTTTTTCCTTCCGATTTCCGATTTCCGAAATTTTGGGGAAATTTCCGATTTCCGAGAATTTTTGAAGCATATTTCCGACTAAAGATTTTTTCAAAATTCTCAAAATTTTCGCCTGCGGCACAAAAATAATTATTAATTAGCTTTGGGGTTCTGTAAGGGGTAAATTCTTCTTCACAAAATTGCCTCGGTTAATTTTAGTTATATACCGTTATATACATATGTATATCTATTTATTTTCAGACATTTATCTTCAGACCATGGATAAATAAAAACTTTAATATTATCATCAAACAACTTTTAAATGTAAAAAAACTAAAAATAAATTACTAAAAATCATACGAGAATCGAGATCTATATCTTGAAAAAATCTCGCCATGACAACCTAGATTTTTGATTCAAATAACGTCTCGGTCCGATCTTTAATATTTACTATTAGGGTTGCCGTTTTCGGTTCGAGCCGACGTTCGGTGCATTTTTTCGAGCTTGAGTTTTTTCGATTAGGTTCGTTTTAGAGCTTTTCGAGCTGAAAAGCCTCGGCTCGCTCGATCTTTAAAAAGAGTTTGCAAAAGTTTAGCCACCGGTCAACCTGCTAGTTGTTGCTAGGCGCTTTCGCTCACTATATGCATGAGCTCTACCTCTGAGCTACCGCGGCATCGACTAATGCTTTCTCGTTTTCCTTTTTAGATCGCCTATGCGTTTTAAATGCTGCTAGGTGAATCATCCTTACACTTTCGAGTTTCGGGTCGAGCGAGCTGGCATCCCTACTTACTACATATACATATTAAATTAAAAATCTGTTTAATGATAATATTTAACCCTTAAAAAAGTTTAAAAAGTTGGAAATTGCTGTGCAGAGTTTGAATTATTTAGTTTCTTGTATAAGGCTGGAATGCCCCATTGTTTGAATGATTTAATTTTTTGAATGAATTGGAGGATGATACTGGTTTGGATGGTGGTGCGGAGGCTTTTCCTTTGGATTTCGGTGCAACGAGTTTCGCAAAATTCCTGGTCATTTCGAGATTGCTACCTTCATAATGACCATTATTTAACTCGAATTTTCTTAGGTCTCCTTGAATAATAAAATTAGAAATTTTAAAGATAATTAAGAATTTACTGATGAAGAGATGTTAGAATATAACGTTCTTAGGCTCTTAAAATCCTTATAAACCATAAAATTCTATCCAAACAGTGAAATATGATCATATAGGCTATGAGAAAATTTTGTTTTTTTAAGTTTGATATTTGGGGAAATGTAGATTTTTAATCAAAAATGGCAGTTTTAAGTGTTTAATTCTTTATAGCATTGAATATATGAGTTTAATTTTTGCATACCATGATAACTAGTATTTGGATCAAGTAAATGAGCAACTGTAAATTAAAAAATAATTCTTTTTTTGTAGTTTTTGTTAGTTTTTACAACATAAACTCCCACAACATTTAATAGACACCAGAAAATCAAGATCTGAATCGAGATTCAGGCCGATTTTTAATTTATTTATTTATTTATTGATCAGCAAACCACAGGTATTTTAAAATTTAAAAACTTATATGGAACCTTGAGGGATTTGCGACTGATAGCAAAGGATCAAGAGATTATTTGGATCACGAGTTAATCCCCAAATCCCCTGATATTACTCTCAATCCACTGCTGGGTATTATTCACAAATGAGCGAAACCAGTCCCCTCTTCTTAACCTTAGTTCTGTCCGCAAACTACGAGGGAAACCAAAATTTTAATAAAATTATTTTATTAACATTGTTCTTTTTGTTGTTCTTCATGCTCATTATATAGTTTCATTATTTCATTAAAATTTTCTTGATTCCATTCATCTCCAGAATAAACAAAATAAAATGAAATGAAGAACAAAAAAATTGAAAAACAATTCATTTTTATGGGGTGTTTTTAAAAATAATTTTTTTTTCGAAAATCTAAAATTAATTTCCATTATTTATTCCAAAAGAGACTACGTCTCCCTTTATTTATATTATATTTAGGGAGATAAATACAAAAATATTCCCATTTATTTTTTGCTCAATCCACTTACACAGTTTCAGAAATTTTTAATTAATATTCGAAGTTAAGAATAAGAATTTAAAAATTGAATAAAGAATTCAAATGACTTTTCATTTGAAGGGCTAATCATAACTAGGGTTGGGGGCCCGATCCGGCCCAGTTCGAAAGATCGACTCGGTCGGGCCGGCCCGAAAAAATGACTCGAACGTCGGCCCGACTCGAAAACCCCAACCCTAATCATAACCTCTGCGGATCAGATTTTGTGATCTGAGAGCCTTTTAAACAAGGACAAGGCTGCTAATACCCCTTAACTACCGCACTAACTAGTAGAGAAGTTTTTGTTTTATTAACGAGAGTTAGGAGGAAACTTTGCCTGACCTACAATTCCTTGCGGGGATTTTGGCAATTAATTGAGGAATTTAAAAATATTTACTTTTGCCCCTTAAATGGGGGAATATTTATATTACAAAATTTTTGCTTATTTTAACTTTCATTTACGTCAATTCCCCCACTTCCTTTCCTTTGTCTTTAAAATTTTTTAAAATTTTCTTTATCCACCCACATAATTAAAAATTATTTTACAAAATTTTCCTCTTCAAAAATGTCTCAATCTCTCCGATTTCTTCGATTTTTCCTCAAAAATCAAAGAAATTGGTATATAATTGCCTTTTAAACAAGACTCATTTAATAAAAAAAATCCAACTAAAAATCAATGGCAAAGTCAAAATTATTTTTAAAAATTATTTCGGGAGTTTTAACTTCAAATTAATTTATTTAAAGATTAAAAGGGCCCTTCAAGTGGAGTCGAATGATCAAAAACAATTACGGGTTGAATACCAAAATAAGAAAATTTAGGAATAAATAATCAACAAAAAATTTACTACAACATTATCTCAACAGGGACGAGCGTTTTAAGCTATTTTAGCAGAAGGTGCCTAGTTTTGGGAGCAGGGCTGAACGCAACTGCGGATTGCGTGTTTTTTGGACTTGCTGATTGCAGCTGCGAAAAAATTTTCTCAGTTGCGTCCAGCCTGTTCTGGGAGACAGAGATCTGAATCAACACTTTTTTGCGTAATCTGAATCGGCCACACGGCAAAATTAGTTTCTGAATCCAATTTTGGATGTAGAACTCATGCCGGACCGAATCCAGACGGCTTTTTTCTGATTAATAAGGACGGTTTTACTCTGGTAAAAAAGAGAAATAGTGCGGTATACCGGAGGCAAAATTTCGATACAAAACATACACCATTCTATTCGTCTCGATGATCTGAGCCGAAATATTTTCTAGTTTTGCGGCTGTTTATAAAACAATTTTTGATGTAAAATAAAAACAAATTTACCCCAAAAAAATTTATACAAATTTAAAAAACCAAAATAAATAAAATGCCCACAAAAACATGTAAATAAACAGAGGAATTTTAAAATATGGAAGGCGGTGGGGGGATATTCCCCCATAACTTTAAATAGGGGGAGTGAATTAAATAAAAAGGAGAAAGGTTAATGCACAACAAAAAAATTTTACAAGCTCGCAAAACACTATAGTATTTTAAAATTTTAAATTTTCAGTTAAAAAATCTTTTAAAAAATTCAGAGCATTGTAAACAAAAAAATTGTGCAAAAACCTCCGTGTTTACCAAAGGTATTAGAGATCGATAAACGATATTGTTATCATTTTATTCTCATTGCGGGTCAGGTTCCGGTAGACAAAAAGTTCCGATTCCATTAAAAATATCGAAATTGGTATTGGAAAACCTTTTGATCTACCTCCATAAATAGTCGGTATCGATAAACGATATCTTTAAATGATATATTGTATCGTCTCCGATCTCTAATGTAAAGGGAGAATTGAGGCATAAAAATAAATAAAAATTGGTTGGACACTCGGTAAGGGGTCTGCATCAGAGGTGGGTCGGAATTCCGATTTCCGACACTTCTGACTGTTCCGGCCAACCTCTGGTCTGCATAAGCAACCCCCTCGAATTAAAATACCCCTTCACTTTTAAATACAAAGTAGGGTTGTTCAGATTTGAAAACCTAAAAATTTTGATATTTCTTTCCAAAAATTAGTCGGTTTTATGAAATGCCGTATTTTTCCTAATACGGCCGGTTTATTTTTCAACCATTCTCTATAAAAAAAATTTTTTCCTTCGGCGCTGAAAAAGGAAAAACCTCATTTAGAAAACTATCGATGGAAAGGGTCGGTTTAATAGAGACAGTCGGTCTAATAAAGATAGTCACACTATTAGGAAAAATACGTTTTAAAAACCAAAAATTTTTGAAATGTGTTTCCCTAGAAATTCCTTCAAAATCAACTCGCTATTTAACTAAAACACAAAGCAGAAAACAGGTGTTTTAAAATTTGAATTAACCGAAAATAGTAGTTGTCATTTAATAACCGGTAGTGAACAACCCTGATACGAACCACAAAAAATAACAGCTTCAATTATTTACTTTCGCCCTTTTATCCATTTCTTAAATGCCCCTTTCTTTTTTGAATGATTAAAACTTGGTTAAGATGGCTGTTCATAAGTCGACCCCTGATGTGACCAAGTCTGGAATCCGCCAGTGTTTGAGTGATTAAAACGTGGATTAGATGGTTGTTCATAAGTCAAAGGTGTCCAAGTCTGGAATCCACCAGTGTTTGAGTGATTGAAGTGTGGATTAGATGGTTGTTCATAAGTCAAAGGTGTCCAACTTTGGAATCCTCCGGCGTTTGAGTGATTAAAACTTGAACTGGATTGTTCTTCATATTGTGGAGCCGGTTCGTTCAAATTCAAATTCATAGCTATTCGTTCCTTCTTGTTTTTTTCAGTCTTTTGATAATTACCACCTTCTAAACGACCATCATTTGAATGATACCTTACATTTCCTTCTGTAAAGTTTAAAATTATAAAAAAAAATTTTTTAATTAATTAAATTTTAAAAATTAATTGTTGAGTTATAATTAAAAAATGAGAGTGGCAACTTCTTCTCATTTTTAATATTTAACCTTAAAAGTTTTTCTGTCTTCAACCTACTCCGAATTTTTTTGCAAACAAAATAAACAAATTTAATCAAATATTCGGCTTACTTTTAATTTCGGAAAAGAATTAAAAATTAAATATTTCAGAGATTATGGCAGAAAAAGTGGATTTTTAATGAATATATTTCAAAAATTATTCAAAAATAAATGAAACAAAAAGTTTTAAAGTCTAAAATTTAATATTTAAATTTAATATTTATGTACATACGATGATAGTTTATATTCTGATCCAGTATATCTTTAAAGTAAAATTTTTTAATTTAAAAATTAGTAAAAAAAATCTTGGCAGTTTTTACCCATAAACCCCCAACTAGAGTTGGTCACGGTACCGTATTACTGCGGTATTTTTCGGTATCGGTATTTTACCGAAAATACCGATACTGCAAAATCGCGTTTGCCCAACACTACCCCCAACAGACATTTACAGATTATGTTGATTATTATTTATTACCAAAATAGACTCTATAAATCAGTTAAAGATAGCGAACAAAGCCAGTGGCCGTTTAATACTACAAACGGCGAGGGAAACCAAAATTTTAATTAAATTATTACACTAACATTGTCCTTGTTGTTTTCCTTGCTCATAATATTGTCTCATTATTTCATTAATATTTTCTTGATTCCATTCACCTCCAGAAGAATAAACAAAATAAAATGAAATAAAGAACAAAAAAATTGAGAAATAATTCATTTTTATGGGAAGGATTTTTAAAAAATATTTTTTTGTTTAAAATCTAAACTTAATTAATTCTCACTAATTATTCCAAAAAAGAGATTACTAATTAAAAATAAAGGGATAAATCAAGGCCGCCGGTCCTTCCGTCACCCATTTTTATTTTAAATTTTTTAAAGAATATGGTCCTTTCATTCACAAGTTTTGAAATATTAAATAATATTCAAATATAGGAAAAAGAATAAGCGGCGGCCGTCGTTCCGCTCGACATGCCCGGCTTTCTCCGCAGCGGCAAAAACTTTTTTCTGCGAAAACCTTATGTGAGGGGTTAAAACAAACAGTCATAACTTTGTCAAGCAAGCTAGATTTCGTTGATTTTGGTGCCATTCGACTCAGCTCGACGAGCTCTTACGAATGAGCTATTACTTGCTTTTTCGAATTATTGACCCAAAATGGCCCCTATGATTTTTGACCATTTCGAGCCCGATGAATTTTTTATCTTCAAAAAATGTTATGGTTCCATTTTTATCCTTTTATAATGTTTTTGTGTCATTTCGCATTCTTTTAAACAAGAAAAAATGTATTTGGATGTGTTGCTGAGCTGAGTTATTCGGCGGCTGGGTGCGAACCAACATCTTCAGTTGACCGGACTACCTAATGTGTTATCCATTAACTACTGCACAGCCTTAGGAATTAAATAAGCTTTACAATATATCCATCCCTTTATTGTTTTCTTTTAGTGATACGTTAAAAAGTATCGCTTGGGTAATAGTAGTATCGCGCTAGCAAAGTTTAAGCAGTTTTAAAATTAAGTTTGTGAAGGGGAAGTTTGTAAGTGTTTGTATTTGTTGTTTTATTCTTCCTTATATATGGCCTTTTTTGGGAATAAATGAAGAGGAGGCATCGATCGCATTATTACTTTACGCTTACATAAAACGCAAGACGCAGGCGGAAGACGCGGTTAATGTAAGTGTTCTCTCCTCATTTCCCGAAATCTTTTTCACCGGAAGACGCGAGCGTTTCTTTTTTTCGTAAGCGTAGCTTAACGATTGAATGCGCGTTTAATAATGGAATATAATGGCATCGTCGTTAACCAAAATTGCTCGTGGCATTATAACAATAACTTCCTTTAATTTAATTTTTAATTGATTAAAATTGACTTTGACCTTTTTAATTTTAAAAATTGATTTTTAATTTTTATTTTAATTAAATTAATTGTTTAAAAACCCTGTTGGGCATTTTGTTTTATTTTCTTCCTCTTGTTTTGGGGTACGGCCCAAGTAGGCGCACGGCCAAGTAGTCACAAAGTCATAACTTGCTTCAAAATTTCCGAATCTTACCAAATTTGGTATTAAACGATTCCTCTCATCGAGCTAAAGAGAATGGTATCAAAATTGTTAAGGTCCATAAATTTTTCAGGTAGTTATGGCTTTGCGCCTACTTGGGCGTGTCCCTTTGTTTTGCTCTCTAAATTAATGCTGACCGTTCCAAGATCACAACTGAAGTAAAATCCCGGCAGATGAAAATCTTCGATCTAATACAAAATCTGACTTTTGCAGAATTTACATCTTAACAAGTTTTTGATAAGGAAAATTTAAATTTGCTCGATAACTATACAAAAAGTAATGATCACATTTGAGGGCTCCCGTATAAGCTTGAGTAATTTTTAAAAACTTTATTGGAATAACTCACGCGGGAATAATCCCTCATTCCCGCCAAATTCCCTATCCTAAACTTGCGGGTTCCCGCGCGAGTGGAAGAAAAAAATTTTAGCATAATGTCGAGTTTTCCAACAGATGGGATCATCCTCCGTTTTTCCCTCGTTTTTGGAACTTAAACTGTATTTGTACTGGAGTTTCTGAAAAAAATGCCAGGAAACTAATTTTCAGAACTGGAGCAGAAACGTGGGCGCGGGCACTGTCTAACCGTGTTTGGGAGTATTCTTTTTATTATGCGGATATAATTTAGTCGGGAAATCGTTTCATTAACAACAATTAGGAAGTTGCCTCAACGATGTTCCAACAATTAACCGTAGTAAAAATGCTCAGGCAATGAGCTGAGTTGTCTGCTCTCAGTTGTATTTTTTGGGTACAGCCCGAAAAGGCGCGGGCCGAAAAGGCGCGACCGAAAAGGCGCCGACCGAATAGGCGCGCGGCCATATAGGCGCCGGCCGAATAGGCGCCAAGCTTTTTAATTAGATATTCTGATTGTAATCAATTAGAATGGTCCCATCGACCATCAAATAGGACCATTCAGAATTATAAAACAAAAATTTTCCAAAAGAGAAAATTTTCAAAAAAATTTTGCAAATAAAAACTTACCAAAATTAAAAAAACCTTGAAGTTTCACGTGTCAGGGCAGTTCTTCGAACGGACACGACTTCGACCGACAAAACTCAGTCGGACAAAACTTCGTTTTACCAAAACTTCGTCCAGACAAAACTTCGAATGTCCAAAACTTCGTCCAAAGAGCTTGGGGTTATTTTGGCGCAAGCAATTATTTCTTTAAACAGGCAATTGGATTTTTTCGGTACCGGTACCGGAAGTAGCGAAAAGAATCGATACCGAAAAGTACTAAATTTTACAAAATCTGTTTATCGGGAGTACCGGCACTTACGTACTGGTAAGATTTAGGAATTTCCGGTACTTCCGTTACGGTACCGGTACCAAAAAGTACCAGTTCCGGTTGAGCACTGAAAATTCCAAAATCTTGCCGACGTACCGGTAGTACCGGAAAGTTTTCGGAGAAAAAGAAATAATTGCTTGCGCCAAAATAACCCCAAGCTCTTTGGACGAAGTTATGGTCATTCGAAGTTTTGTCTGAACGAAGTTTTGGTAATTCGAAGTTCTGTCGGCCGAAGTTTTGTCTGGACTAAGTTTTGTCATTCGAAGTTCTGCCCCTCACCCGAAGTTTCATGACCAAAGACCAGAATACGATCATTATCTCCTTCTCCATTGTTTGCCAAAAGACTCGAAAACTCAAGGCTCTGATTCATAACGTCTGTATTTGTCCGGGATTATCAGAATTAGGGTTGCCGGCCCGGTCCGGTCCAGTCCGAAAGATCGAGCCGAAAAAGACTCGGTCGAGCTGGCCCGACAAAAATCAGGCCCGAAAAAGATGACTCGAACTTCGGCCCACTCGAAAACGGAAATCCTAATCAGAAACGATCTATTTCAGGATTTGGAGGAGCATTTTGTCCAATGTTTAATTAAAAAGCTTGGCGCCTATTCGGTCGCGCCTTTTCGGTCGCGCCTTTTCGGGCGTGTCCCGTATTTTTTCTATCGTTTTTCAGTTGTTTCTCGAATTGATTTTGCAGAAAAATCTACTATTATTATTTACTGTATTTACTGCCCGTTTAAATCACTGTCCAATTTACCACTGCCGAAATTACACGGCACCCTCTAAATTGTCCCATTTTTGCCCTGCTTTAAATTGGTGACTAACTTGTCCCCTACACTTTTCTAATGTTGAAACTTTTTTTTCTGATGATGAGTCATTCTTAAAGTTTAGATACACAGCAATTAACTAAATTATAAAATAAAATGTCCAACCGTCGTGGTGGTTTTGTAGAAGGGAAAGTTTATGTTGGTGGATTACCTGAAGATGCCACCTCCGAAGAGGTTCCCAACTTAAATCCTTTCCCTTTTAAAAATTTAATTTCCTCTAGTTGGACGACGCTTTCCATAAATTTGGACGAATTCGCAAAATTTGGGTTGCCCGTCGTCCTCCAGGTTTTGCTTTTGTAGAATTTGATGATCATCGAGATGCGGAGGATGCTGTACGTTCAATGGATGGAACGTTTGTTAAATTTCTTTTAACCCAGATTTTATCGTTAAAATTCTAATTTAGACGCATCTGTGGAGTTAAAGCAAGAGTTGAACTTTCGGTTAGTGCTTCT
Organism: Meloidogyne enterolobii; assembly: GCA_963681835.1. Lineage (NCBI taxonomy): Eukaryota > Metazoa > Nematoda > Chromadorea > Rhabditida > Meloidogynidae > Meloidogyne > Meloidogyne enterolobii. The sequence continues at coordinate 1,318,712 of CAVMJV010000058.1, read as the reverse complement.
GGACGTCCTAGTGGAGGGGGACGAGGAGGCTTCCGTGGTGGCGGTGGTGGAGGAGGAGGGAGAGGATATCGTGATCGATCTCGCGATCGTCATGATCGCGACCGGGACCGTGACCGTTCAAGGTTTATACTTTAACTGAAAATTTTATCGAATATTTCTGTCTGGATTAGAGTAGGAATTTTTTTGTTTTTACTATTATTGGGAGGGTTGTTTTCGGGTTGGTCTGTGTTCGGGTCATTCTTTTCGATTTTTTGATTGATCCGGGTCAATTCGAGTTTTGGGATATCCTAAAAATCCTGATTTTTTGCTTTGTTTGGTTCGACAACCTTATTGGGATCTCCTATAGGTGGTTAATTTAAAGACAAAGTTTGGATACTTCCTTAGAAACGGCCTTATTATTTAGCTTTCTTTGGTATTTTTTTTATTCTTTGGGGTATTAGCCTTCTTTGATTACTTAACTGCGGATTAAAAAATATTTGTCTGCACAATCAAAAATCCCCAAAATATCTTAAAAACTTGAGGAGTGCTGTTTTCAGCAACACACACACAACCACCCAAACATCTCACCATCAACCAACCATCTTTTCAACCTCATCTCTTCTCTCAACCCAAACAATCCATCATTTTCTCAATCTGTTCACCCAAAATTTAAAAAATTCGGCTCAGCATTTGCAAATGCCGGATAGAAAAAATTAAAAAAATTTTTTGGAAATTTCCTTGTCTCCTTTAATCATCTCTTTTTGTGTGTTTTGTGAGTCATCACCAGCTCCTCATCCGCAACTTTAAATCAGATATATAAAAAAAGACAAAAATTCTCTCAACTTCTCTTCACAAAAATATATAGATCTCGCTCGCCATATCAACGTCGTGGTGGCGGCGGAGGAGGAGGACGTTCATACTCACGATCACGCTCTCGTTCACGTTGATGATGCAATGGATTGAGAAGAATTACTTTTTTGGAAGGTTATTAACACTCCCCCTTTTAATTTTTAAACAAGATTTTTTATTTTTCAGTTCAACATTTGTTACCAATTAAATAAAGAACGATTGAAGAAAAATGATTTTCATTTGCATATTTTTTCTATTTTTAAATGATTTTGCAATGTTTTCTATACCAAAAATTGTAATTTCTGTATCTCGAAAATTAAGATGTTGTTGTTAGGCTTTTGGTGTTTAGATCTTTAGAATTGCTAGCTTTGGGGTTATCCTATTTTTAATATCTAGGGAAATTTAATCTTAGTGAGGAATATACAAGACGGATGATTAGGGTTGGATTTTTCGAACCGGGCCGACGTTCGAGTCATTTGTTCCGAGTCAAATTTTTATCGAAGCGGGCCGTTCGAGTCTTTCGGGCCAAAATTGGAGGCCCGATTCGATCTTTTGAACCGAACCCCCAACCCTACTGATGATTAGAGATTTAACTTCAGTTAACTTTCCCCATCACTTTTAGGAAACCAAGATAAATAAAGCCTAGCATTAAAAAGCTCCAAAAGTTTCTCAATTTCCAATCCTAATAATGTTTCCAATTCATTTTATAATCCTTCAAAAATGCTTAATAAACATCACCCAAAGAAAATTTTTTTAATTTTAAGATACACAATAGAATAGCAACACAAAAGTCAAATTATCCAATCATCACATAAAATTCTCATTTTTTCTGCTTATCTTTATCTTCTTTAGAAGACCCAGCACTTTTGTCGGTTTTCTTATCAGAATTTGGGTATTGTGTTACTTTAACCTCTTGGGATTGTTTACCTCTTTGATCGACCAATTGTTGTAGACGAGCCTAAAATTAAATTTTAAGAAAAATTTTATAGGAATGGATCCGTTTCTTTCAAAAAATATTTCCTACACTTTTAAAACCTCTTCTGACCCAGGCCCTCGGAATTCTCAAATCTCTCAAAAATTCCTCACTACGGCCCTCCAAAATTCTCAAAATTTTCGGGCGGCTAAAAAAGTGAAGTTTAAATGACCAGCCTTTTATACCAAGCCCATACCCACCATGACCCTCCAAAATTTTCAAACAAAACAAACCGGATCATTCAACAAATCCCCAACAACTCCAGCTCCAGCAACTTTTTGTCCACCTCCTCCGTCCTCTTCAGTTTCCATTGGTGTTGGTGCAGGTGTTGCCATTGATGGTGAACGTGAACGGCTTGGTTGTTGACTTTCAGTAGCTGAAAATTAATATGTGAAAATTTATAAATAACCTATACTGCTTCCAAAAAATAGGGAAAGCTCAAACTAAAGATTTTAAAAACTAGGTTTGTTTACGAACGATTTAAACCCGAAAATTTTGATTTTATTTGCCAAAACTTAAAATGAGTGATTTTTGAAATGATCTACATAAAAACCGGTATTTAACTAAAACTCAAAGCCGAAAATTGGAATTCTGAAAATCAAAACCAAAAATTGAGGTTTTAAAATTAGGACTAATCAAAACCGGGAAATATCGTGAATTGAACAAATCTAGTATAAAGTAAACTCTTAATTAAGAATCCTCTAAATAAATATTTTGTCACTATGCCCATCTATTAACTTTCAAAATACCAATCACTAACCATGTTCAACAGACATTCGAAGAGCATAAGCCATTTGTTCTTCTTCTGTCATCTCTTCAAAATTAATTGGCGGAACTTGAGACTTTTCAACAACATCAGCAGTTTTCTTCGAACCTCCCTCATCCCCTCTTTCTTCTCCAACATCCATTGCATTATCTTCTTCCTGTTGAGGTTGTTCTTCAACTTGTGGAGCGTCCCCTCCTCCTTGTTGTCTGACACGTTGTTCTTCCAACGAAATTCGAAGCGCCTAGGAATTGAAGAAAATTAAGGGAATGAATTGCGAATATTTATTTGGGGTTTCCACAAATTTTTTATTATAGAATAGTAACAAAATTAAAAAAAGGTTGTTGAGTTTGCTATTAAAATACTATTAAAGAGAAGGCGAGCGCCGGAACTTTTCAAAATACCATCCCTTCAATATCCCCTTTCACAACTCCAATTCTAACAAACCCAACAAATATTCCAAACAAAAACCCCCAAAAAACATTTAAAAAAATAACCATAGCCAATTCCGGATCATCCTCCTCGTTAATACCAAAATCAGCCCCAGCTCCAATATTCCCACCGCCCTCACAAATAGGCGAGCGAAGTATTGCATCATAAAGTTTAGTGTCTCCAGCTGGAACAACCAAAAGATGAGAGCCTTGGCCGTCTCTTTAAAAAAACTTTTTTAAAAAAAAATTTTGAAAAAATAAAAACTAACGGTCCATTCAATATATTAATAAAATCGGAAACAATTTGGTTGTTTTCTGCCATAGCTTCACCAAAAAGAACAAAATCTGCATTAACCTTTTCTTTTTTAAGTTTTTTGGCGAATTTGAGGAACTGAAAGGGAAAATTATTTAAAAAAATTTAAATAAAATTCTTTAGGATCTCTTTAAAAATTTGTGGCAAAAAAATTTCCAAAAATTCTATATTTAATAAAAGGTTGGAAAAACAGGGAAGGACCTGGTGAAAAAGAACATTTGAGAAAAACCCCAACATGTTGTTCGTTTAATTACTTATATATTGGTGGACAAAATGTTAGACAACGGTTGCCGTTTTCGAGACGGGCCGATGGTTTTTTGCATTTTTACGGGCCTCATTTTTATTGAGTCGGGCCGTATAAGTCTTCTTCGGGCCGAATATCTTATGTCCGACTCGATTTTTCAGTATGAGTCGGTCCATTTTGGCAACCCTAGTTAGGCGGGAAATGTTAGGAACACAAAAAAGACCACAACAAAAATTTTTAGAATTTTGATTTGAAATGTGGTTAAAGACTTTGGAAAAAAGTCACTCAAAAAATCCTATCCCCTGAATCCTATAGTCAACCAAAAATTATCAAAAATATTTAATTAAACCTCGATTACCGAATCTTTTTCCGTTAAAAGCTGATCCAATGGACTTCCAACAAAAACAATTATACGCATTTTGTGAGTGCGGATTTTACGATGTTTTAGAGCCAAATAAGCAGTTTTAACTCCAGGAAAGATTTTTGTAGAGCCCTAAAAATTAGAATAGTTAAGAATTTTTACTTTAATTTTTAAAAAATAAATAAATGAAGGATAACCGGATATAGTTTATAGTTAGTATACAGGAGTCTTAGTTTCGACACAAAACCCATACAATCGATTCGTCTCGAGAGCTGAGTCGAACGGTACCACTCTTTTTTCCGGAGATGCCTGTGGACCGAGATATAGGTCCCCGAAAATCGAAAATTCACTTATTCAGTAGTGACAAAAATCCGAAACTAACACATTAGACTTAAATTAAAGATAGGGCCGACATGAAACTCATTTCGAACAGAAATCTTGATTATCGAAACTTGAAGAGATATCTCATATGATTTGAGACTCCAAACCTATCTCTAATTTAAACAACTAAAAACTTTAAAAACCATCAAAAAAAACTAACGTTAATCTCCAAACTGTGCAGACGAACCATTAATTTCCGATCATCAGTCAATAAAGAGTTTAACACCTCCACACGACTTAAAAATAAAAAAAAATAATTTTTCCCCAAAATTTTCAAAAAAAAACTTTGCAAGAGAAATTAACCCAACAGCATTTTCCGGATTGCTTCGAAGTTTGTAATGAACTAAAGCACGGACTGCCTCTTGTTGACAATTAAAGCGAGTTGGTGGAAGGTCCCCATTACGCATCCATTCAGAATTGTCAATGCTTTTAAAAATTATTAAAAAAAAATTTTTTAATTTATTTACCAAATCATTGTACTTTCCTGAGACATTTTTTCTTTTGAAAATTTTTTAGAAATAAATAAAATCTAAAAATAAATAAAAAATAAATTTTCAATATTAGCAAAAACAAATTTAAAAAATTTAATTATGCATAAAAAAAAGACGGGACCGAAAAATTAAAATTTACTGGCCGGGACCAGGAATCCCCGATCCCAATTTCATCCAGGAATCTTCAAAAAAGTTAGGAAAAAGGACCCGATGCCTTCCGATCTCTACAAATAACTCAAAAAAAAAAGTTTCAGAGACTCTAAAAGTAAAAAATCAAAAACGATTACATTATTTTAAAGCGCCCGGTTGAGCGCCACTAGTAACAAGAAAGCATTTACTGTAGATTTTATAAGTAAAAATTTAAAAAAAAATTTTTCAATTCTATATTTAATAAATGTGGACAATTAATAGTGTTTCCCCGGAACCGAAATTTTGACCGGAACCGGATCCCGGAACAGTAACTTCCGGTGAAACTATAATAATTAGCTATTAAATTAGTTAATATGTAGAAAGTTGAAAATATGGTAAAAACTAGAGTTGGCCGGTATCGGGATTTAGACAAAAACCCGGGATAGTCCCTCCCGATCCTGGCCAACTCAAGTAAAAACGACTGCAAGATAAAAAATTTTTTATTGGCGTTATGGTTATTTAGAGATTTTTTAGTTATTTTTTCCGTTTATTCTTTCTAATCTCAACAACCCCCTTACCAAGTAGTGTGCCATTTCGCCTTGTCTTTCGACAAAATTCCACCTTTTTGGACTTTAGCTTTTTAAATCTGTTTCGACACACCCCTGCCCCTAATTAACAGCTTTTAGCAAACTTAGAGAAATAACTATATTTTATTCTAAACTGAAGATTAGTTTAGTAAATTGTAAAAGAATAAAAAAGATAATGAGAAACAAAATAAAGAGATCACTTTTAAATTATAGCACAATTTAATTCTATTAATATTTTTAAATCAAAATTCATCTTTGTTTGTAAAATTCTCTATTCTGCAATTTTATGCTTTGATTTGCAAATGTTTGGTGAGCCCTCTGAACTGATTTTTTCAATTTTGCACGTTTATTCTTTAAAAATTGGGAAAATTATTTTTTATAAACTTCACCCTTGTATTAAGGAAACAATAAAAAAAGATGACTAAAGATTTTAATCTTTATCAGAAAATATCAGTTAATCCTCACTAGTGCGAATATTAGAGATTTGTCTGAATCTGGATCCAGTCTGGATTTTTCCTGGATCCAGAATTCTGTCAAGGTTACTAACCTAAATCCAGGATTTTTGAAAATAATGATCTCTAGTGAATATTGTACATTTTTAAATCTACTAATTAGTCTGGGTGCGAAGAAGGGCTGACCAAACAATACCCATCAATATATATAAGGCCTGATATATGGTAGGATTGGAAGTAGTGTTACGCCGGAAGTTCGGTTTCGGTCCGGAACCAAAAAATGAGATCCGGTTCCGGCCAAATTTGCGGTTCCGACGCAACACTAATCGGAAGCTATCCTAACCCTGTATATTTTCAGGTATACATACGAGGTCCGACTTTATTAAAGACTCCTTTCCTAAGTTCTTTTAAGAATATCATTTAATTCCTTTCCCCCAATCACTCTCCTATTTTTCCCTCTATTAAAATGACAATTAAATATATCTGCCGCTCTTTATTTTTATTTTTTCCCTTCTACATATCCGCCAAAACAAATCTACAAGTATGTATTTATTTACAAACTACTTTGGTGGCGCCGTCAAACAAAATATAATTACAAGACGACCCTTTAAGAGTTTTTTAGTAAATATTTTAAATAGATTGTTATCGTTAAAATTAAATGAGGGGAAAGAAAAAAATCTTCTTTTTTTCTCATTTAATTGAGAGAATAGCAAAGTAATTTAATTGGAAAATTGGCCAATGAATTTTAGAGGAATTTGATAGAATTGGGAGTAGTTAATGTGAGGGGGATGTTTGGGCGTGGAATACTTTCTTAATGACAACTGGAAGTCTATTCACGGTGTTTGTACTTGAATACAAGCACAGGGAGTATTCAAAGTGTCTTGTACGAGTAAGAGGAAAGGTCGAATGAAATACAAATTGCTAATTGTGATTGGAGATAGTGTTGGCGGGTTCAGAGCCGAAAAAAGGGGATAGTGTTTTTGTGATTGGGGGTAGAGTAAGTCGAGTACCGAGTAATTGGGGAAAACCGAGTTCGAGTAATGCCGAGTTTGAAAACCCCGAGTTTGTAAATCGAGTCGAACTCGCTCGACTCGAACTTACTTTATTGTGATCGGAGAGAGTGTTCTCCAGAGCCGAAAAAATTCCGGATATCTAAAAATTTTCGGGTTGGATATCGAATCCGAATATCTGCGGATATACAGCTGCTACCAGGTTACTGGTATGACAGATAGGACGGTTATGCTGTTAGATTTTAGAGTCTGTCTTGATTGCAGAAAACAACAAAACATCCCAGTAACCATACTAAGCAAAAGGGTGACCTTCAAGGTAATCTTTAGAGGAGGTGGGTGTAGTAGATCTCCTGGAATTTATATTAATTCAAAAATCTCTCGTAAAACATTAATTTCCCTCATTTATTATTTTCTTTAGGCAAAATATATTTTTAATTAGGTAAATAATATTTTTTTTCTATTTTTGCAACGATCTGTCCAATTTAAGAGAGAGAATCCATTTATTTAAAGATAAAATCATTACAAAAAAATTTTTTCTTTTTCTGCACTCATTTCCCAATAAATATATTTTCAAATAATGAGGGACAACAAAAACATAATAAATGATTAGCAAAAAGGTTAAATAATTCTGACAAGCGGTAAATGGGCATAAATTAAAGAGAAAGACAAAAATACTGTCATGTAAAAAGGGGAGACCCCAAAAGAACAACTTTTGATATTCAACACATTTTGGGGGTATAAATAGAAGAGGTCGGAACGGGACAGATCCCGTACGGGATTTTACGGGATCCGGTCCCAAAATCCCGTATTTTAAGGATCGAACGGGGTTATCGGGATTTACGGGATTAATCCCACGGGATCCTGTCCCATAAAAATTTTTTGAAAAATCCCATTACGGGATCCAGTGAATGCGATTTTGCCGACCTCTAGTTATAAATCTAATGGGTACCTTTAATCCAAATTACGTTTTTATAAATTTAGTTTTCCTTCGCTAACTACACTCTCAATTTAAGAGAAAGCTCATTATAAGGTCAGTCTTTCCAGCACCCAAGAGTGTATTTCATAGCGAGGGTGGTTAACTGAAGTTCAAAAGGCTAAAAGCCTCTTTTCTTGTCAAACGAAAGACTATGTTAGTAGCGTCTTAATAAATTTTGCCGGAAAGAGGAAAGAAGAGGATTAAGAAAAATTTTTTTAAACTTCACCTGAAACCAAATTTTAATTTGCGATTCATTTAGCCCCAATTCATGTGCCAATTCTTGTCTTCTTTTTTCAGTTAAGTAGCGATTGGCAATAAATTGGCCTTTTAGTCGTTCGAGCTTAAAAAATTTGAAAGTTTTTGTTTTTGTATCAGGTGACATTTTATCCCAACCCTTCACTTATCCCATTTCTCATTCCAAGTTATCCCCAAAATATCCCAGATCCTCTATTTATTCCAATTTCTCAGTTATCCCAATTTAAGATTGCCCAGAGTTTGGGACAAGAATAAGACTGATTTACTAACACACCTGTTCTACAGTAAACGCAGTTCTTGGCCTCTTATCCTCCTCTCCAATATCTTTTTTCTTTGATTTTCTAAGTCGAGAACCTAAAGCTATAAAATTTAAAAATTATTTTAAAATATTTTTTTTTTAATTTTTCTGACCTGAACCGGGTCTATCAGAATAACGAGTACAGAAAATCCAAGGAGGTAAAAATTCATTACATTTATTTGTGCAACAACCGTTATTGTTTAAATTATTCTTGGGAGATAAATTTGTTGTTAAATTGATGTTTATTTCTTCGTTCTTCTTAAAGAAAATTGAAAAAAAATATTAGTTTTAAGGCCGATTGGCAAAAAAATTTAAAATAATTAGGGGTTATTTTAAGGGTTTAGCCAATGCCTATAGCGTCTATTGCAATTTTTCTTATTTTAGTGATGGGTAATCTTTAGCTTATTTCCCTCCTCAAAAAAGTTGTATGATGGTTTTTAACGTTTGAATTAGGGTAGCTCCCCGTCCCCCATAACTACCCGACGATTTTTTGGTAAAAACCGCGACCCGGACCCCGAAGGGGTAAACGTTTCCCTCTTATTATTCAAAAAACTCCTATCCCCGACACTTACGACCCGAAGGCTTGGGAAGCTACCCTAGTTTGAATAGTTGAAAAATGATATTTTGGATAATTTGACTTTTTTTACCATGACCGGAAAAACTAACCTAACCAAAAAATTCGAAATTTTCAGAGGACTTAGATAACACTATGATAATTATTCTAAAAAGCACCCTCAAGTAATCGTTCCCCTTATTCAACTTACATTATTTAAAATTCCAAAATCTGGCTGTAAAATATTTTCAATACTAAATTTTAATAAATTTCTCTTTTCTTTCTTCAAAAAATCCGATCCACAAAAATCAGAAGTTGAAATATATTTTTGGAAGGTAAAGTCGTCAAAATTGTCAGAAATGTTTGAATGGAATAAATGAATTTTTTGAAGGGAAAATTGTTTTTGTTGGGGGTGATTTGTTGTATAGTCCATGTATTTTCAACCAGATTTTGCTTAGTGTTTTTAATGCTGAAATATTACTAAAAAATATTTAATGTAATCTTCAATTATTTTTCCAAATGGTAATTTACCCCAAATGAATATGTATAACAGGTTACGGGGTAGTATTTTAATAAAAAGACACTCTCTAATAGAGAGTGTCTTTCTTACTCTCACATTTGATAATATGGAAGAGAACTATACTCTCTAATAAAAGGGATACTTATAATATGCCATTTTAAAAGTGACTCTCTAATAAACGCCCAGATGCTGGATGGCCAAAAGGCTAGAATCGTCTACTATATTATGTAATACGAACATTTAAATTAAAATTTATTTAATTACGAGACAGATCTACTTTAGGACATGTGTCCCAAAAATTTTTATGCGTCCTATCAGAGACTTTTTTGGGACGCTTATAATTTGATGGGACGCTTAAAAGTCCGTGGGACGCATAAAAGCTCATGAGACGCATGTTCTGAAGTAGAGCCTTAAGGGACTATAAGGGCCTAAAGAGGATAACCAAAACCTGTAGGTATCCAAAATCCTCAACCTCGCTTTAAAAAAATTTTTTTCCTTTATTTTCCTCACTCCGTTAAATAGAACAATTAAAAGGAGGAAAAAAACTGTGTGGCAGGAGGGTAAATAGAGTGTAAATATTAGTAGCTATTTAGATATATCTTCTACCACAATGAGAGAAGGAGACTCTTCTTTGAATTAAATAACAAAAACTAAATAAAAAGGGTCCGCCCATCAACAATTTAGGTAGTTGTTAATTCAATGTCAATTAAGAGTTTTTAAGAAAAGGAAAGAAAAAGGAAAGAGACATTACTGTATTTTTAAATTACTTTTTAAATTATTTAAAAAATTGAAAGAAAAGTTGGGTAATGGTTTGGTAATTTTTAAAGTTATAGGGAGCCTTAAAGACTTGTTTATAAAAGAAAATTTTATTAGCCATAATTGTTTAGGTAAAAGTGAGAGTTGCTGTATTTATATGGAACTAGGGAGTGAAAAAAGCCGAGAGTCGAGACCGGGAATCAACCCCAGATACCGAAACCCGAACAGAGACTGAATGTCGAGACCGAGACTCTCGAACATCACTAACATATATCCCAATAGAGATACACTTTCTGACAATTTTATTAGACTTAACATTCTTTGTACTTCAAAGTTTCAAATAAAGTTTCCCAAAAATCTGTCACTATAACATTTATATGGTAAAAGGGTCGATAGAAAATCACCAAAATTAATTCTTGGCGTTCTGTTAACTCAAAAAATCTTTCACCCAACCAGGGATGAGCGCAAGAGACAATCTCAAATAACGCAATGCGCTCACCCCTGCCCACAATCACTCTTTCAAATTTTCAGATATTTTTTATTTTCAGAAAAACATTAATTAATCAAAAAAAAAGTCTAGTTATTGAAAGGTAAAAACTTATGTTCATTGAATAATAAATAATTTCTCGGTAATATATTTATTTTTTGTTTTCAGTTACCCCCTATTATCAGCTACGTTAAATCTTGTTTTTCTTTCCCTCTCGTATTTTAACCTCGATTAAATATTGTTAGGCCGTAAATAATTCAATCATTAACCGTTAATATATTTAAAGATTTATTGAGAATTTGAATGAAAATGTGGAAGAAAATTAAGTGATAAAGAAATTCTTTTAAAATACCCTGCTCCGTCTCGAGCCCACTCCCTCAAGGGTTATAAATAATTTTTTAAAGAGAGATCGGACGAGAATCGAGATCTCGAAAAATTCTTGTTCTCAATAACCTAGTTTTTACAAACATCAAATCAAAACGGACACCCTGGTACAAAAACAAAAGATAATTTTTGACTGCTACGATCGGGGGTGTGAAAAATGCCAAACTTCTACTGAGGATTATGAATGTTATTATCAAATAGTTCATTTTATATGTAACAGTTTGATAGTTTCTTGAGATAGATTTTAAGGGTAATGAAGACTAAATTAGAATAATAAAAAAGGGAAAATTCTTTTTGAATAATTTTTTGAAAAAAAAATTATTTAGAAAATTAATTAATTAAATAAATGATTTTAATTTGTTTATTAAGTTATTTGAGGGAAAATAGCGGCAATTGAAAATAAATATATAAGTCAAATATTTTTCTTTTTCTAATTGAATAGATGGGTGGCAGATAAATAAATAAATAAATAAATAAATATTCGGCACATTATTTAATTTTTTTTTATTTCAACAACAACAAGATTGACAAGACGGCAAATAAATTAAAAGGAAAGAGAGGCGATTTAAAAGAGATAATAACGGGAAGGAATAAATTATTTGTGAAAAAGTAGAGGGAAAACAAGAGCAATTTAAATTAAAAATTAGCCTCAATAAATTTAAAAAACTTTTAATTGAAAAAAATTAAAAAAAATTTTGTTTGAATAAATACTTGGAGGGTGTTTACAGTTGGTTAATTGAACCGAAAACCGGGGGTACCGATTAATGATTCACCTAGAGCATTTAAAACGCTTAGGTGGGGGTTAAATGATCTCTCACTTCTTCCATCTTTTTGCTTACGCAAGTCAGTGGATCACTGAACTTTCACCCATCATTAGGGGGTGTATCTATGGAACCGGCTCTGGAACCGGTTCTAAACAGTTCCAGACCTTTACCGGTTCCAGTTCCGGAACTGGAACTTTCCCATCACTGGTGGTGAGCGATAGCTCCTAGCAATAATTGCAAGGAGGTCGCAGGTTCGAATCCTGCCCGGTGGCTAAACTTTTGCTAAAATCTTTTTTAATAACCGTTATAATGAACAACCCTAATAAATACAGTCGAATATCGATACAACAAACTTAAAGAAAAAATTACATTAAATTAAGAGGTATGGTAAATCAAGATATTATTTACTTTATCACAAGATTTTATACATATCTCATTGCAGGGAAGAAAGGAGATTCAGCTGACTTGCATTTAAAACGCTTATAAAGCGAGGGATTTAAAAAGGGGAAGAGTAAAGCAAGCAAGTCAGTGGATCACTGAACTACGGATCAGGGCTCTAGTTTAGGACATGCGTCCCATGAGCGTTTATGCGTCTCATGAGCTTTTATGCGTCCCTTCAGAGTATGCGTCTCAAAAATAGTACTTTGTAGGACGCTGTACTATTTTGGGCTCTGATGGGACGCATAAATCTCATGGGACGCATGCCCTATACGAGAACCCAGATCAGGGGATAAACTGATTTACATGGGACGGACTTTTAACTCCCTCCTACTATCTTATATTGACAATATTATTTTCCCAAACCCTTATATAAGGCTTTAATCATTAAATATTCTCTCATTCATTTTTAAATTTTTATTTAATAGGCCGGGCTCCCCTAAATATTCTTCAATTAAAACAAAAATTTCTCTGTGTGAAGAGTTACTGCTTGCTTGCTTTGGACAGTCTTCAGGAACTTGAATAATTTTGTACATAAATGTTATTTTTATAAATGGAAAGTCACCAAACTAGAAAGTCTCCTCAATTCTTTTTTAGTATTTAATAAATTAAATGAAAATAAATGGTGTGGTGGTCGTGGCCGAGTGGTTAAGGCGTTGGACTGCTAATTTATTGTCGTTATCCAATGGGGTTTCCCCGCCAGAGTTCGAATCTCTGCGACCACGGATCTTTTTATTTGGTTAATAAAAGTTGAATTTTAATATTTTTTTTTAACTTTTTGACCAACAAATGAAATTTTAGATTTCAAACAAATAATTATTTTTAAAAAATCCTTCCCATAAAAATGAATTATTTCTCTATTTTTTTGTTCTTCATTTCATTTTATTTTGTTTATTCTGTAGATGAATTTGATCCTCACAAATTTGCAGAAATAATGAGAAAAACTCAAGAAGCTGAAGCTCAAAAATGTTAGTAATTTTAATTTTATTAAATTTTGGTTGTCCTCGACATTTGTGGGCTAAAATGGGACAATGTTCATTACTTTGATCAGTAAGAGATACCGCACCATTTTCCTGTATCCTTTTCCGGCGTCTGTTAACTTGTTATAATTAATTATATATCATTCCAAAGAGCTTTTCGAGCCGAGTCGAATGAAACTAAAATAAACGAAATTTGACTTTACTGAAAAAAGTTATGACGCTTGTTTTAATCCCTTTCAGAGGAACAAAAGGCTTTCACAGAGATGATTCAGCTTCTTAATTTTTGCCAAATATTACCGAATCTATCCGATATTGGTATCATTCTATCCAGCTCGAAGAGCTTTTTCGAATGATATGTGCTAAATTATCAAAATGGTCAGGGATACGGTAAAATAGTGGGGGGGGGGGGTCTAAACCGAAGAATTACCCTTTGATCTAATCATAAAGTATATTTGATAGTAAAAGCATATCGGGCGTTTTTCCTTTCTGATAATTTTTAAACTTGTTCCGAATTAAAATTTTCGTTGTGGCGCTAAAATTTAAGAATTTTTTCAAAATTTGCTAATCTAATTTAACAGTTTAATTTAATAAAATTAAGAAGGATTAAATGTGGTATTTGTGTTAGTTGGAGGGATTAAAGGGAATATTGAGGAATTTAGGCGAGAGATCAAGGGTAGTTAAGGGGCATATCGAGAGGAGTAAAAACAACCAAAATTATATCAATTCCAAATAAAATTTTTTTTTTAATTTACAGATTCTCATTTACTGAATCAGAACAACTATCATGGTATGTAAAGATTAGATTTATATGGTAAATTTTAGACCTGAAAATTAGTGCACGGTAAAATCGATTTTGCCGGACCCGAATCCGGATTTCGGATTTGCAACTTGAACCTTACCGGATCCGGCCGAATTTTTCCGGATTAATCCGGTCCGGTTTTAGTCCGGAAATCTAAAAAACCCGGATTTGGGACCCGGACTCCTGAAAAATCCGGCCGGATCCGGTCCGGCGCTGGGTATTACTAAAATCTTAAACACAACCGGATGTTTTCATATATTTTAGGAAATAGAAAAGCTTATGGGGTAAACCTAATCTTAAAAATTGGGATTATTTCCCACTTCCCTAATTATAACTCTTCAACAATTTTCATTATTTGATTAATTAAAAACTATAGAATTTTAAACTTTACAGAAGGGAATGAAAAATATCATTTAAATAATGGTCGTTATAAAGGTAGTAATTATCAAAAGACTTCCAAAGATGCAAAAAAGAAGAAAGCACGAAACAATGGGGGATTTAATTTGAATGAGAAACCGATTAATTTAAATGAACACCCGGATTCAGACAATTGAGGATTCTAGCCTTGGGGGAAAAGTTTAAATATTTCACACACAATTTTTTATTGTGTGTGAAATTGTTTTCCACACAATTTTTTATGGTTCGTATTAGGGTTGTTCACTACCGATTATTAACCGATACTCTCGGTTTTCGGTTAATTCAAATTTTAAAATACCTGTTTTCTGATTAATGTTTAGTTAAATACCGGGGTTATTTGGAAAGAATTTCTAGGGAATCACGCATTTTCAAAAATTTTTGGTTTTTAAATTTTTATAAACACGGCTAATTTTTGGAAAGAAATATTAAAATTTTAAATTTAAAAATCGGTCGTTAACAGCACTAGTTTGTATTTAAAAATGATAGTTATTTAAATTCGAGATTGTACTCTAGTGTTTCGTCTGAAGTTCCGGTTCAGGTCCTGGTAGGCCGGAAGTTCCGTGATTTTTTGGTTCCGGTTTGGTTGTAGTGTTCCGGTTCCCGGTCCGGCCAAATTCGCGGTTCCGGCAAAGCTCTAGTGTACTCTCTTCCTGAGTGACCTTTCAATTTTATTTACCGTATTATCTCTATTAGAATGCCCCTCTCCATTTGAATGCCCCCCTCTAATAGAATGCCCCTCTAGCGGAAGATCGAAAAATACAATGCCCCCCTCCATTTGAATGCCCCCCCTCTAATAGAATGCCCCCCCTTTTTTTGCTGAAATTTTTCTAAATAAAAAAGATATTACAATTTATATTTAAAACGTTTACTACATATTCACTTTTAATCGTAGTAGGAATTTTCCGAGTCGAGTAGGAATTTTCCGAGTTCGAGTAATCCGAGTATTATTATCCCGAGTTCCGAGTCGAGTAATTACGCAAAAAAACCGAGCGGTCGAGTCGAGTAACTCGAACTCGCTCGAACTCGACTTACTCTATTTTATATTATGGATAAAAATTTTTGATAAAAATTTTTCAAACTTTAAAATTTAGTCATCGAAAAATACAATGCCCCCCTCCATTTGAATGCCCCCCTCTAATAGAATGCCCCTTTGGAAGGTGATTGAAAAATAGAATGCCCGGGCATTCTATTAGAGATAATACGGTAATTTTTATTCAATTTAAAACGTAATTATCCCTTTACATTAGAGATCGGACTTATACCATATACCTATCTGACAAAAATATCGTTAGGAGATTTTTCTATCCGAAAATTTTTAGTTTTTATTTTGATCCCAGCCCTGATAATAAATGTAAATTGTGTCGAGTCCGGTCTTCCTTCTACTAAACAACAGGTTTTTGCACAATTTTTTTGTTTACAATTCTCTAAAAATTTTTTTTGGGGTTTTTAAAGAAATTCAAAATTTTAAAATATTTGTTTATTTAGGTTTAAGAGCTTGTAAAATTTTTTTGTTGTGCATTGCCTTTCTCTTTTTTTATTTATCCTACCCTATGTATTTTCATTATATTTAAAATTATTTGCATGTGCTTAACTTCCTTCCATCTACCGCTTTCCATATTTTTAAATTCTCCTGTTTTTGTGGATATTTTATTTTCTTTTTTTAATTTTTTTATAAACTTTTGGGTAAATTTGTTTTATTAAGGATCAAAAAATTGTTTTTTAATTAAAAATCCATTTTTTATTAATGGTAGTGCAGGGTCCTGGAGCCTTACCCAGTAGTGCCCCCAATCTAAGATACACTTCTTTATAAGTTAAATCTTTCTTCCTTAAGAGTGTTTTTTTAAAAATGAGAGTTGACTGTTTTTCCATTCATTCATGGAGATGTTGAAAAGAATGCCCATAAATGAGATTTAAAAAAATAAAAATTTTTAAATCTCATTTAATTATTAAATTCTTTTCAGAAAAATTGCTTTAAAATTATTAAATAGACTTTTAGTATTTAACAAATTAAAAGAGAAAAGTGGTTGTGGTGGTCGTGGCCGAGTGGTTAAGGCGTTGGACTGCTACTTTATTGTTGTTATCCAATGGGGTTTCCCCGCCAGAGTTCGAATCTCTGCGACCACGGATCTTTTTATTTGATCAATAAAGTCAGGTTTTAAGGTTTTCTTGAATTTTTGGTCATATTAAAATATTTTTTGGACTTTTTTTAAGAGAACAAAAGGAAATAAAATTTTAAAAATGAGGTATAGAAGATGGAACTTTTAATAGAGCCCGAATTTAATGTTTTTTTCTATTTTTTCTGAACACCCATGGTTTTAGAATTCAGTGTTGAAATAGATAATATTTTCTCATAAGGGTTATTATTTTCCATTCACAGTAGGATTTTTGTTTCCGATTCTGATTTTCCTGCAAGGTTCTGGTTCAATTAAAGTTAAACCGGAACATTTTTTAAATCTTTAAAGATGGAATTTTAGAAATAAAATTTGGGGTTTTCTTGCTTAAAATTAATTTTTAGTGTTAAAACATGTCCGAGTTTCTCAATCAAAAAAAAAGCTGGGAACAGGAAAAAGGGGGAGCTCATTTTTTTATATTTTTGGGATCATAAACATTAAAGGACACATGGATTATTTTTAAGATCTCTTACCCCGAACATCTACCACCGAATGTTTTACTTGTGGGAAACAAATATACTGTAATTTTAAAAATAATTTTTAATTTTGCTATTGATTTTTATTAGTATAAAATTTGTGTATAATTTTTAAACAAAAAAAATTATTCTTTTAAAATTTTTTAGACAAAGGAAGGCATTGAAAAAATTGAAAAAAAATTTAAAGACAAAGAAAATGGGGAATTGACGTAAATCAGAGAAGGAAGTAAAATTTATTTTATAAATCGGTAAAAAGAGTTGTTTCGGCGCCGACAGATTTTTGGTTTTTTTCAAAATTTTAGAAAAAAATTTTTTTATGGCTATTGAAGGATATACCGTATTTACTCGAATAATGGGTAATTTTTGTTTGAATATCCGGATGAAGGGTGTAATTAATAGGAAGGACTTATTTGACTTTGTTTTTTTAACTTAAAAAATTGTTTTAAATGTAAAAAGGGATGTGGAATGTTGCTTGTGTTTATCAAGCATTTTTAAATAAAAAGTTACCGTATTTCCTCTAATTGAACGGCCTATCTAGTTGAACGGCCGTATCCAATAGAGCGGCCCTTTGAGGGAGGATTGAAAAATAGAGCGGCCGAGAACAATTGATCATAATCAAAAATAACGGGGATTTGGCTTCCCAGCCAGGGTATAGAAGATTCTGAAACATGAAAAAAACAAAAATCTGGGTCTTATTTATCTATGAACAAAATAATAATGTAAATCCATTTATATTTAACAATCCAGAAATAAGTTCGGTAAAAAATATTTTTATATAAAATGTAGATTCATTCTTTCTGATTGGGATGATTATCTTTTATTCATTTCACAAAAACTTTTTAAGTTTTTCTTGAATAGCTCCCCTCCCCTCTTAAATAAATAGCCCTTGAATTGGTTGAAATTAGAATATCCGGGACAGCATTTCAAATAACAGTATGCTTATTTATGGAAAAAGAATCAACCAAATACCTGAAGCTTTAAAAAGTTGAAAACAAAATTAATTTGGGCGCCACATGTCGACGCCCAAAGATTGAAATAAAATGGCATGTTGAGGGATGTTAATTTTTTAAATTTGAATTGTATGTAGTATGTAGTTAGAATTTTATATACTGAATAAGAGGGCATTTTTAGCATATAAAAACCCCTCATTTAATGGCTATAAATAGAACATTTTTAATTTTTCACTAATTGCTAGGGTCTCTTTAAGTCTCGTCGGTGTTATAGACCCTTAGGCATCTGTCAATAGAACTTATTAAAATTCCTCCCTTTTTTTGACAACAGTATACCGTGTTCTCTCTAATTGAGTGGCGTCTTTATTTGAACGGCGGTCGCTATAGAGTGGCCTTCTAGAGGTTGATTGTTCTTTTGATTGTTTCTTTTGAACAATCAGGTAGGCCCCAAATTGAAAGTCAAGTAAAACGATTCGGTGGGGGCCCGAATACTGGGGCGTCCCGAATTCGACAATCTTGAACGGCTTATAGCTCTGTCGTACCTTGGGCTTGCGGTACTTTGGCCTGCTTCCACTTTTGCACTAGCTGAAGGAGTGAAATAGCTATAGCACAGCTCTTGTTTACTGTTATTTAAATTTTCCGCTATAGGAATATTAAATAAAAAATTTCTAAAGTTGTAAATGAAAGGACCAAAAAAGTTAGACGAGAATAAGCGGAGTTTAAAAAATGGAAGACGGAAGGACAGTTACTTCTGTTTCTTTTTTGGAATAAACAACGAAAATTAATTTTAGATTTTCGAAAAAAATTATTTTTAAAAAGCCTCCCCCTAAAAATGAATTATTTCTCAATTTTTTTGTTCTTCATTTCATTCTATTTTGTTCATTCTTCTTTTGAATGGAATCAGAATAACATTAGTGAAGTGTTGAGACTTTATAATGAGCAGCAAAAACAAAAAGGACGTTAGTATAGTAATTTTATTAAAAATTTGGTTCCCCTCAATGTTTGCAGACAAATATCAAACGGCCACGGGCTTTGTTCACTATTTTTACTTATTAGGGTGTTACATAAGTTTGTCGGTTTAGCATGTATGTATTTCAATGTATACTTTATGGATATGCATGTTCTATATACCATTCGAAAGCTTAATTCGTATCTCATTTGACATGTTTCAGCGTTTTTTTTTTTGAAAAATTTAAAACTTCTTAGATATACACGGGTAAACAGGATATGGTCGGATATGCCAAATCCGGATCCGGCTAAATAAATTTTTTACAAAAGATTTGACATAAAATGTTTATTCTCCATAATTTTATAAGGTAGAATCAGAATATTCAAGGTCAAAATCTTTTTCTTAACCCAAGATATGGATTCTTAAAAAACGGGAATTTTTCATCTTTTTTGTAAATTATAGAGTCTATTTTGGTAATAAATAATAATCAACATAATTTGTAAATGTCTGTTGGGGGTTTATGGGTAAAAACTACCAAAGAAAAATTTTAATTTACAGCTTTTGATTTGAACGAATCGGCTATACTGGATCAGAGTATAAACTGGCATCGTATGTAAATATTGAATTAAAATATTAACTTAAAACTTTTACATAAACGGACTGTTATATTCATTTTTAGTTCTGAATTTTTTATTAACAATATATCCATTAAAAATCCACTTTTTCGCAGACCTGGTCACGGATACTGATTTTGGTATCCGTATCCGGATATTTACGGCGGATACAGGCGGATATCCGCAGGCATTTTGGTATTATCTGTATCCATATCCGTATCCATGACCAGGTCTGCTTTTTCGGCCATAATCTCTGAAATATTTAATGTTTACATTCCTTTCCAAAATTAAAAGTAAAATGAGAAGAATCTTAAAAATGAGAAGAAGTTGCCGATCTCATTCCTAATTATAACTCTTCAACAATAGATTTTAAAAATTTAATTAAAAAAACAATAGAATTTTAAACTTTTCAGCCGGAATGGAAAAATATCATTTAAACAAGGGTAAATCCAAAGATAGTAATTATCATAAAACTTCTGAAGCTTCAAAAAAGAAAGGGACATCCAAAAAAGGGAAGAAATGAGGAAACTAAATAATTCAAGCTGTTGTTCTTTATGGTTCGTATTAGGGTTGTTCACTACCGATTATTAACCGATACTCCCAGTTTTCGGTTAATTCAAATTTTAAAACACCTGTTTTCTGATTTGTGTTTAAGTTAAATACCGGAATTATTTTTGAAGGAATTTTTAGGGAATTCAAAAATTTTTGGGTTTTAACATTCCACAAACACGACTAATTTTTGGAAAGAAATATCAAAATTTTAGGTTTTCAAATCTGAACAACCCTACTTTGTATTTAAAAGTGAAGGGGTATTTTAATTGGGGAGTGTCGCTTATGCAGACCAGAGGTGGGTCGGAACAAGCAGAAGTGTCGGAAATCGTAATTCCGACTCACCTCTGATGCAGACCCCTTACCGAGTGTCCAACCAATTTTTATTTATTTTTTATGTCCTACATCTCCCTTTACATTAGAGATCGGAACGATACAATATATCATTTAAAAATATCGTTTATCGATACCGACTATATATGTAGATCGAAAGATTTTTGATACCAATTTCGATATTTTTTAACAGAATCGGAACTTTTTGTCGACCTGGACCTGATCCTCAATGAGAATAAAATGATAAGAATATCGTTTATAGATCTCTAATACCTTAGATAAACACGGAGGTTTTTGCACAATTTTTTTGTTTACAATGCTCTAAATTTTTTTAATTTTTTTGAAAGGAAATTTAAAATTAAAGTTTAATTTGTGTTTTGGGAGCTTGTAAAATTTTTTTGTTGTGCATTAGCCTTTCTCCTTTTTATTTAATTCACTCCCCCTATTATTTAAAGTTATTCCCCAATTATCCCCCACCTCCTTCCATATTTTAAAATTCCTCTGTTTATTTACATGTTTTTGTGGGCATTTTATTTATTTTGGGTTTTTTAAATTTGTATAAACTTTTTTTGGGTAAATTTGTTTTTATTTTACATCAAACATTATTTTATAACTTCTATCAATTGCCCTCCCTCGATTAATTACCCCCTCCAACGAGAGTTTGAAAAAACACCCAGAGTAAGTGTTTAAGGATAGTTTAGTTATAGTTTAGGATAGATATCTGAGAATGTTCCCGTTTACTTCCAAATGCCAAAAGTTATCATATTATAACAGAAAAGGAAAAATGAGCGAGCGCCACTCAAGGAAAAAATGCAAGTTAAGGAAGGAAAAATGCGCATTCTCTTTGCGGACAGGTAAATGTCACCAACCGGACCTTTACCTAGTATATTTGTTTAAATTTTAAAATTAACAAAAAAATTTTTAATATAAAAATTAATCCTTTTTTTAATTACTAAATTCATCTCCTAAATATATTTCAATATAAGTTGTTCCATCTAGAATTAATTTTAATTCGCCTTTGTCAACAACATTATATCTAAAAAGAATATTTATTAAAATTTTGTTAAATAAAGCTTTTAAATATTTATTTTGCACAAATCATTCTCTAAATTTATATAAAATTTGGTTGGAAACTTTAAAAAAAAGGGTAATAGATTGGAATAGAGCTCAGCGGGATCGGGATCCCGGACGGAATTATCCCGTGTTTTTCGAATCCCGATACCGCTGAACTCTAGTTTGGAAGTCCCCCCCTCCTTTTTTCTTTTCTATTTTTCCTAGTCCCGATTTTTCCCGATTTTAAAAAATGTTGTGAATCGGGAACCTGAATTCACGAGCCAAAAATCGTCGGGAATTTTCGGGAATCGTGAATCGGGTCGGCGCTATCCCTGGTTTGGAAGTCGTCATCCTTTTTTTCCCTTCAATTTTTTCCTAGTTTTCTCTCATTTTATGAAAAATTATATATCATTCGAAAGAGCCCTTCGAGCCCTTCGAGAAAGAGCCCTTCGAGAAAGAGCCCTTCGAGAAAGAGCCCTTCGAGAAAGAGCCCTTCGAGCTGATTAAAATTAACGAAAATTGACTTAGGTAAGTGAACAAAGTTGTGCCCGTTTATTCCCTTGCATTGACAAAAAGTTTTCCCAATGAGGATTTAGCTTCATAATTTTGGTAGGAATTTTCAGATGTAGCCAATCTTGGTATAATTTGACCAACCTGGAAGAGCTCCTTCGAATGATATAATAATATAAAGCATATAGCTATTTAATTCCTAAGGCTGTGCATTAGACGGCGTGGTGTAATGGATAACGCATCAGTCCGGTCTACTGAAGATGCTGGTTCGCTCCCAGCTGCGGATTAACCTTCTGCACTAGCTAAAGGAGAGAAATATCTATAGCCCAGCTGCTTTACTATAATAAATTTATATCAAACAAAAAAAGCTCAAAATGGTCGGGGAAAGAGGGGGGGGCGACTTCCAAACTATTACCAAAAAAGTTGTGCCACTAAAAACAGCTCCAATCCTCCCTCCCTATCTTTTAATTAAAAAAATAAACTCACTTATTAACTAAAAATTTTAAATAGTCAACAGGGTTTAATAAAAGTTTGTTTATGCCTAGTCCTAAAATAATTTCTGTTTTATCTTCTATGTTGTTTGAAAATGTTTCAAATATATGATATAAATATGAATATAATGCAAAAATAAATAATTGTGAAGTAATTTGTTGGATGTTTTCTTTAAAAATGAATTTTTTGAAGATTAAATCATTTAAAATAGCTAGTCCGAGCTTGGTATTTAAAATCCCTCCTTAGCGGTCGAATACTAAAACTTAAAGGAAGAAGATACTAAACGTGGCTGTACCAATAAAAGGGGTACAGCCTAAAACAACGCGCGGCCATAATAACGCAGGGCCATAATTAACTGGAAATTTTCTGGCCCTTAACAATTTTTGTGCCAATATATTTTTTAATACTAAATTTGTTAAAATTTGGAATTCTTGAAGCAAGTTATGGCCGCACGTTGTTTTGGGCGTGTTCCCATTAAAAACGAGGAGCCCCGGTAGTTAAATTGGTAGATCTGGATAACCTCCCCTTTTTCTTCTTGTTTTATAAAATATAAAAATTATTTTTATTTACTTTTCAATTTAAATTCATTTTCCATCTTATCCAAAATATTAATTACTTCCTTAAGATTATTTAACATTTTTGGAGAAACATTTTCCTTTCTCAATTTCTCAATAAAAGCTAATCTCTTTTCTTTATTCATTAAATATTTTGTTTTTTCAAAAAATAAATTATCATCTTTTATAAATAAAACATCCAAATCCACAGATTTTGTCAAATTATCGAAGAAAACTTTTGCCTCCTTCTTGCTGAATGCTAAAAATAATTTTGGGATTTTAATGTTTAAATGTCTTTAAAAGATCCCAAATCCCCGAAGAAAGCAACGGTTAATAACCGGTAGTGAACAACTAGAGATCGAGCTGGATCTGGATCCACAGTCAAGGTGGATCTGTGGATGATGATCAAAGTTGATCATGATCATTATGGATCAAGTCAATCCAGATCGAGGCATTTTTTAGCGTTCCTTGATTTTTCATTGACTCAAGGTCCTTGATCTGGTCAAGGTCCCCTCCTAAACTTAAGGTTTTTTGAAAATCTCGATATCTATGAACAACCCCTATTTTAATTCATCCCATCACAGACTGACTGGTTGTTTTCATTTTTATTTCATTAATAAGCCGAGAGAAACTTTGCCTACTATTTTATATACCTTAAAACTTTTATAATTACCCTGGGTAATTATTGTTTCGACCTTTCGCTGGAGGGAGTAATTAATCGAGGGAGGGTAATTAATACGGTATTCTCAAATTTCCTCATCTACTTATATAAACAAAATTTCGTTTTTAAAGTTTGTCTATGGTCAAGGTCTTTTGAAAATCTACATAAAACCCAAATTATATTCTAATGGTCGCAAATAATTTGTGGTTATTTTTTATTTAAATTTAAAAAATAAAAACGAACGTCTTTCACTATTTGAACTTTTTCCATTTATTTTAGCCTTTGGTATTAATTTATTTTTAGAAGAATTTACAGAAATTTTTGAAAATAAATTATTAACTTAAAAATAATTAATTAAAGGTTGTTTCGGGTTTATGTATGTAAATTTTTTTCAAATCAGGGCGCAAAGTTTAGAGTCAAAAAACCCCCCAATTCTACCTTTAATTACTACTAGAAACTTCAAAAAATAAATTTAATGTAGAGCTGGTCTCCCCATCAGAGCCCCCCCCCTTCTCCGTCCCTGCAGTTCGAATTCCTTGTAAATTTCGGTTGGCCTGAATAGTTCAGGCTAACCGAAGCCTCCTGATATGCTCTAATACATCCAACGCTGGGTAATAATTCACACTGTTTATTTTGTTAGTTTTATTGCCACAATTTCTACTGAAATTCCCTAATTTTAAAGTATTCTTATCGTTAATAATAATTAATTTAATTATTTTTAAAAACATATTTTATTTGCTTCAATTCCTCCAAAAGAAAAATTATTTTTATTTTTATTTAAAGGAAAAAATAATTTTTTGTTTTCAATTTGTTGGCCTTTGTAGGGAATTGAAGGAACTGAAAATTTTAAAATTTTATTTTAATTTTGTTAAAATTTAGTATACATTTTGGAGAAGGAAAATTAATATTTGTAATTGTTGAATTAACAAAAATAAAAATATTTAATAATAAAAAAAGAAGGTTAAAAAACATTTTTTTAAATTTATTTTTATGAATATATTTAGCTAAAATTATTTTAATTTAAATAATACCCTTATTTATTTATAAGTACATATTACATAATTTTTATTAGACGTCTAATAATATTTACAATTTTGTACTTGCACTTTTCTCTTTTATTTTTAAAAATAAAACTGACGAAATAAGTGCGCCTCAGGAGTGGGTTACCACCACTCATGGGGCTCAACGCCGACAAGCTCCTGAAAAAGGGGCTTCGTCTGTGAGTAGCTAGCTTCGTCAGAAGCAGTTTAGACAGTCCAGTGTTTCTTTTTAAAAATTCTATTAATCGGCACAATTCAAAGAATACTCCAAATTTATTTATTAAATAATTTAAATAGACGTCTCATTAATAAATATTTAATAAAAATAAACAATTTTGTAATTGCACTTTTCTTTTTGATTTTTTTAAAACAAAACTACAAGACATGTTTAATATAGTACATTAGCACTTGTTTCGTCAGTTTTATTTTTTAGAAATCAAAGAGAAAAGTGCAATTACAAAATTGTTTATTTTTAATAAATATTAATTAATGAGACGTCTAATAAAAATTATTTAATAAACAAGGGTATTATTTAAATTAAAATAATTTTTAGCTAAATATATTCATAAAAATAAATTTAAAAAAATGTTTTTTAAATATTTTTTATATTTAAATATTTTTATTTTTGTTAATTCAACAATTACAAATATTAATTTTCCTTCTCCAAAATGTATACTAAATTTTGACAAAATTAAAATTAAATTTTAAAATTTCAGTTCCCTCAATACCCTACAAAGGCCAACAATTTGAAAACAAAAAATTATTTTTCCCAATAAATCAAAATAATTTTTCTTTTGGAGGGATTGAAACAAATAAAATATGTTTTTAGAAATAATTAAATTAATTATTATTAACGATAAAAAATTTACAGTGTAACTTATTCCCCTATTCCCCGACGCTGGGTGTACCAAGGGCGTTGGGAGTATATCCGGAAGTTTCGGTTAGTCAAACCTTTGCGGAATTCTAAGTGTGAGGAGGGAGAAGGGGGGCTCTATGGGGGAGATTAGCCCTCGTTCTCGGAAGAATTCCTTTCACCTGAGTTGAGAATCGAACCTTACTTATAACCTTTATTATTGTAGGAAAGACTAAACAGAAAAACGTAATCATCAATCCCAATATGTAGTTCTGGGGGGTTTTTTGACACTAAACTTTGCGCCCCAATTTAGAAAATAAATTAATCCGAAACAGGGCTGATCGAAATAAAAATATTTTTTATTTCGAATCGAAACGAAATAAAAAAATTCCTATTTCGTTTCGGAGCGAAACGAAACGAAATGAGCTTGTTTCGGACGAAACGAAACGAAATAAACGAAATAAAATAAAAATTTAAAAATATTTATTTTTCAGTTCATAAAGGGTTTTAATCGATATTTAAATCATAAATATGCTCCCCAAGAGCTAAATGCGTGACAAAAGCATAGCAGAAACAAGAGTGGACCCTACAATCTGCCGATATCCACTTTAATCCCCTTAAATCGACATATATCCGCCTTAATCTCCGATATCCTATTAAAATCCCACGATATATCCAAATTTACTTTGGAGTATACCACTTTAGATATCGATCAAGAGGGATACTATGTGGGATAAAAGAGATATCTTCTATATTCCTTGAGATATCTTCTATTTCCCTTCTATATCTCACTCACAAAATCACTGATATCACTTAATCCATAAAATCTAAATATTCACGAAATCCCCAGATATCCCCTTAATCCCTCGCTATCCTCTTCCAATCTTAAATGGCCGATATCCACTTAGTCCCTCGATATCCTTTTCCAAAATCTTAAAAATCGAAGAAATCTGGCTCCATCGATGTCTCCTTAATTCTGTTTGGCCTCACAAAATTCTTAAAATTTTAGTCTCATGCACAGAAAATGGAAGAAAATTGGAGGCTTTATTGGAGGTAACATCTCAATACCAATATATCCCTCTTAATCCCCAAATTCCTTGATATCGCTTTTAATCACCCAATTCCGAATATATCTCTTTAATCTCTTCAAATTTGCCTCTCTCGATATCCCCCAAAATCCAATTATGCAACATACTTGTCTCTCTACAATTTACCAATTAATCCCTTTAAATTGACATATATCCGCCTTAATCCAATTTGGAGTACAACTCCAGTATATTTAAATTTGGGTTTCAAAAATTTTTAATATTCTTAGATCACAAATATAAAGATTTAGGGCTATGGTAGGTTGGACGGTGGAAGGCTGGTCTGCTCTAGCAAAACCCGTAAAGGCTTTCTTCCTTTTTAGCGCTGCAGGCGAAAATTTTTTGAATGTTGGAGCTCAAGAAGCCAAATTTCTTCCATTTTCAGCGCCGCAGGCGAAAATTTTTTAATTATAGGCTGCTCATAAGACAGAAATCGCTAAAAAATTGATGATTATTTCCATAAATTCCCGTCATTAGGGGTGCATTTTCTCACTTTTTTTTGTTTCGTTTCGTCCGGAATTTTGGCTATTTCGTTTCGAAACGAAACGAAATAAATTTTTTTCTGTTTCGTTCCGAAACGAAACGAAATGGAAAAAAGGGCACGAAAGAGCGAAACGAAACGAAACGAAATTTCGATCAGCCCTGATCCGAAACAACCTTTAATTAATTATTTTTAAGTTAATAATTTATTTTCAAAAATTTCTGTAAATTCTTCTAAAAATAAATTAATACCAAAGGCTAAAATAAATGGAAACAGTTCAAATAGTGAAAGACGTTTGTTTTTATTTTTTTAATTTAAATAAAAAATAACCCCAAATTATTTTATAACAAAATTCCAGAATTATTTTTAGCATTCAGCAAGAAGGAGGCAAAAGTTTTCTTTGATAATTTGATAGAATTTATGGATTTAGATGATAAAACTATAGAAAACCCTAATCTACTTTTTGAAAAAACAAAATATTTAATGAATAAAGAAAAAAGATTAGCTTTTGTCGAAAAATTGAAAAAGGAAAATGTTTCTCTAAAAATGTTAAATAATATTAATGAAATAAAAAATATTTTGGTGGAAAATGAATTTAAATTGAAAAGTAAATAAATAATGATTTTTTATATTTTTTAAAAACTAAGATGAAAGGGGAGAGATTGGGTTCCAGCTCTATCAATTTAGCTACCATGGCTCCTCTCCTTTAATGGATTCTTAAACCCCCGCTTAGTATTTTCTTCCTTTAAGTTTTAGTTTTCGACAGGGGGTTTTAGATACCAAGCTCGAACTAGCTATTGTAAAGCATATAGCTATTTAATTTCTAAGGCTATGCAGTAGGCGGCGTGGTGTAATGAGTGACATATCAGTCCGGTCTACTGAAGATGCTGGTTCGCTCCCAGCCGCTAAACCGTTTTTAGTGGCATAGAAATAGCTATAGAAATGGTTATAGCCCAGCTGCTTTACTCAATGCTTTAAAAATTCTTTTTTAAAGAAAACATCCAACAAATTACTTCCCAATTATTTATTCTTGGATTATATTCATATCTCTATTATATACTTCAAACATTTTCAAACAAAGAGCAAAAAGAAATTGTTTCAGGACGCGAAAACTATGTTTTATTAGTCCCTCGAAGCTATTTTTATTTTCTTGTTGATAAGTGGGTTTAATTTTTAAATTAACTTTAATAAAACGAAAATTTTAATAAATATTCTTTTAAGATATAATGTTATTGACAAAGACGAATTAAAATTAATCATGGAAGGAGCATCTTCTATTGGTTCATATTTAGAAGATGAATTTAATTCTTGAAAAAAAATTAATTTATTTGTTTTATTAAAAATTTTTGTTAATTTAAAAAATTTAAACAAATATATATGTAGCCGGCATATAAAAATCAATTCCCATTTTTGGGAATCGGGTCGGTTAGATTCCTGATATGTAGTAGAGATGGAGAATTTTGAAACCCCTGGACGACCTATCTCTAAACGGTGTTTGATTTATTGACCTGGACTGGATTCTGGGCCTGTAATCCAGGAAAAACCCAGGAAAGTCAAAAAATGCCGGGACTCTGGGTACAGGAAAACTCTAGGCCTTGGTCCAGGTCCAGCTATATCTTTGATATGTACCCCATCCCACGGTAGAGTTGAAATATTCATTTCCCAAGGGGGTTGGAAATCTATATAATTTTACCATATATAATTTTGCCCTGAGATGTTGGAATAATGACCTTTAAAAATTAATTTTTGAAAAATTATTTAATAAATACATATTTATTTCAATAATTTATTTTTATTTATTTCTCTTATCTTTTCCTGTAAAAATAAAACGATTATTTTGCAATAAAAATCAATTTTAATTTTTGTTTGAATAGCTTTATTTTTATTATTAAATTGTTTTCAAATTTAATATTTATCTATTTTATTTAAAAATTTTTAAGAATATTTACATAAATATAGCCTAGTTTTTGCGATTTAATAATGCCGCTCTTCAAATTGCATACTTATGTACTAAACTCGAGCTCAATTTTACGACATAAAAAGTGATGTTGCGTGGGAGAGGGCGTCTTCATAGGGAGATTCCATTTGATTCTGACCAGAGGTGTCGGAAGTCGGAATTCCGACTTCCGACACCTCGGACTGTTCCGACCCATCTCTGATTCTGACTAGTGAAATACAGATACCGATAAATACCTATCAATTTCAAAACTTTACCTTACTTTATTCCGTATCGTATTACCGAAGATTAAAAATCATCCATAATACCTAAAGATACCCAAAATTCCGAGAAATACCTTCGCTCGTTAGTCCGAACCCTAATTTCGACCTAATAAAATTTTATTTATAGGTTTTTCATAGAATGTTCAAAAAAATATTTCTCCTCTTAATTATTTTATTAAATTTTAAATTAAACGATTCTATAATTATCCAAACAAGTTATGGAAATTTGGAAGGATTTATTTATAAACTTGAAAATGGAAAGTCTGTGAATGTTTTTCTAGGCATTCCTTTTGCTGAGAAACCTATTGGAATTTTAAGATTTGAAGTAATTTTTAGTATAATTTTTTGGAGATTTGATTAGACTAACCAACATACACATACATATAATCTGGCGTGGGTAAAATTAGAATGTTCAAAATAGACACAGATTTTATGACATCCTAAATGGAGAGTAGGGATATCGGTTTTTGGAAAAATTTTCGGATATGCGGAACCGAAAAATCATCGGTTCTTCGGTTCGGTTCGGTCCAGAATCGACAACCCTAATGGAGAGTTGATCACAAGGCAACAGACTAGTACATTTCTACTGCCTTACATACCGTAAATTTTCTAATAGAAGCACGGTCTCTAATAGAAGTACATCTTATGAGAGAATCAAAAAATTTGAAGCACATGTACTTAAATTAGAAGATTTACGGTAATTGCCTCTCCGTTTAAGCATGACTAAAATCGCCGAGTTTAGTGTAGCTCCTCAACCTCTGTTAATTGAATACCGGAATTTAAAAAAATTAAAACTAATTTTTGGTTCTACTCCAATAAACTACTCTCTACCAGACATGGCTATGGATAAGGATATGGATACAGATAATACAAAATGCCTGCGGATATCCGTCTGTATCCGCCGTAAATATCCGGATACGGATACCAAAATCAGTATCCGTGACCATGTCTGCTCTCTACTAACAATTATTAATTCCCCTCTACATAAAACTGTTAAAAAGCATTTGTGATTGTTTTAATTAAAACAAAAATTAACAAAAAAAATTTTGCCTACGGCACTAAAAATAGTGTTTTATATCCACAAATAATTTTTAAAATATTTTTAAAAATTCTTTTTTCTTCAGAAACCAAAACCCCCTTCAAAATGGGAAGGAATTAAACTAGCAAAAGAATATTCTCCAGCATGTGTTCCACACGCCCTTCCAATTGGTGATGAAATTTTAAATTTAAATGTTCCTTTTGATGAAGATTGCTTGTATTTAAATATTATATCTCCAAATAGAGAGGAAGATAATGTAAAGAATTTTTTTAATTTTTGAATTACAGTCGAAGCTCATTCGAAAATATGTACATCTATACCAGGGATCCTGCCTCCCCGATTCCCTATTCCTGAAAATTGGGAATTCCCGACGTTTTTTGGGTCGGGATCCCTTATTTATACTATTAGAATTGTGAATAAAAAAGCACAGAATAAACGGGCATTTAGGATCTATTAATAGAGAAGGTGAAAGCAGCGTCTTGATAACTCAGTCAATAGAGAGTTGCATGGTGCTGCTTGCATCTTCTCTTGAACATCTAGCAATAACTGTCATGATGTTGAAGGATCTATGACCGTCCAGGCCAAACATTTACATATCTCTTACTGAATATACACTTAAATTTTGTTTAAGTTATACCTTCTATTTAAGTTATCCTCGTTATAAGATATAAATTCTCGTTCCCAGAGGGTTTTTATAGTGTGGATTTACTGTAATTCAATTAATTTTTAATTAAAAATTTTTTGTCAGAAAGATCAACTTTATCCAGTTTTATTAATAATTCATGGTGGGGCTTTCGAAGTAGGAACAGCAAGAAATTATAATTATAAATTGTTGGGAGAATATTTTGCTAGTCAAAATATTGTTGTTGTGACTGTTCAATATCGGTTGGGAGTTTTAGGTAAAATTAAATATACATATTAAAGGGATATGGGAAACAAATAAAATAATCGTATTTGGATTCTTCGATTTTGTGGACAATTCCAAACAAAATACTGTTGGAATCAAAAGACAGTTCTAAACCCCCCTTAGGTTAGTTATTGTTAGAGACCGTTTTGATGATTGAACGCGATACATATGAGATAGGGGAAAGTCTCCATGACAGATTTTTGACAAGATATTGACTTGATCCACATTAGCGATAAGTTTAGGAGTTAAGAGGAGTTGTTTGGTTTCACTTTTGAGTAAGTAGACCTTTAATTGTTTAAATGATAATACTGGGGGGACTAGAGCTGTTTCGAAACAAAAAAATATTCGGAAATCGAAATTTCGAAACATCTCGGAATGGGGCTAGACTTCCTGCTCGTCCCTCCTTTCCTTCTCCTCCTGCCTGTCCCTTCCGTCCTTCCTGCCCGTCCTCTCCATATCCCTCCCTCCCTTTTCACCCCAATTACTATCTAATCACTATTCCGAGGAAAAACACTGCACCAGCGGTGTACCTCAAGGATCCATACTAGGGCCGCTACTATTCATTACTTTTATATCTGATCTTCCAACGTATTGCGCCACACCAGGAATAACTCTAAAACTTTTTGCTGACGATCTCAAAGCTTATAATATTTTTAAAAATAGAGTTAACGAGTCTCCTCTCCAAATTTTTGTAAATAAATTCTCAGAGTATTGCCATCTTAATGGCCTTAAAATTGCCATAGAAAAATGTTCAGTTTTATATTTAGGAAATTCTAACCCATTAACTATTTTATCAATGACATTGTTATCCATCAGATCTCTTCTGAGGATTCAGTCCGGGACCTGGGCATACATTTCTCTCACGATCTCAAATGGGATAAACATATCAATATAATCACTCGTAAAGCAATCAGATGCTCATATTCCATTTTCAAATCTATTAAATGTAGGAATCCAAAAATCCTTACAAATCTATTCAATATTTATGTCCGTCCTATCTTAGAATTTTCCTCGCCTGTCTTTAATCCACATCTTGACAAAGATATTAAATCAATTGAAAAAGTCCAAAAGGATTTTCTCCGCTGGGTTTTTAGACGTATTAATCCTAAAACCGAATTACCTGAATATCATGATCTACTTTATTACTTTAAACAAGAATCCCTATTTCATAGACGTATCAAAGCCGATCTCAATTTATTTCACCAACATGTTTGTGGGACTATAACAATCAAAAACAATAACTCATATTTTATCAGTAAAGCCAATACCAGGGGGTTCCAAAACATTATTTCTATATCATGTAATACAAAAGCCAGATTCCACTCCTTTTTCGTTAGGACTGCTCGGTTATATAAATTTATTCCTCAACATATGCGCAATTCAACCCCCGAACATTTTGGTCGACTCCTAGTCACTTTTGATATATCCCAATTTATTGACTCACTTCCAAATCACCTTAAAAGACATTTTTACAATTTTTAAATTATATTAAGGAAATCGTTTGTTTACGCTCATTTTATTATTTTATTTATTTTATCACATTATTATTGTCTGAAATCGTCGCGCTGGTGCGTATAAATTTGATTGATTGATTGATTGAACTAGGAAATTAATATTTTTCTTTTAATTAAAAAGGTTTTGCTTCAACAGGAGATGAAATAATTCCAGGCATATTTAAATTAATAAAAAATCTTGAAAAAAAATTTTTTAAGGCAATTTAGGTCTTTGGGATTTATTGTCCTCCTTAGAATGGATAAATAAAGAAATACCCAAATTTGGAGGGGATATAAAAAAAATAACTTTGTTCGGTTATTCTGCTGGTGCTGTTGCTGTTTCGGCTTTAACAATTTCCCCTCATTCGAGAAATTTATTTAAACAAGCAATTCAATTTAGTGGCTCGCCTTTTAGACAAACAAAGAGTGGAACTTTTGTTTTTAATGAAACAAAAGTGTTGGGGAAAGAATTAAATTGTTTAGAAGAGGAGGAGGAATGGAATAAATCAAAATCTTTAAAGTTAAAAGAATGTTTACGTTCTAAAAGTGTTGAGGAAATACATGAAGCTATGAAGATAATTGTTTGTTTTTATTTAATTTTTTGGTCAAGTACCCCAGAGCTTTCTTGTGGTTTTGTATTTGGAATAGCGGATATTGCAGGCATAAGTGAATTCCAAAAGTGAATTCATAAAAAACGATCGAGACTAGAGATCACATCCCGTAATGGGAATGAGATTGAAAAGTTCGAACGGGAGTTAATCGAAGTTAACCGCGGGATTAAACCCGGAAATCTCGGAGTCCCGGTAATCCCGTTCATCGCTAAAAACCCGGGATTCCGTAAAATCCCGCCCGGGATCCCTCCCGTGCTGATCTCTAATTGAGACTTTCCGGTTGGTAACCCTCAACTGAATGAAGAACAAATGATCTTTCTTTGTCTATTATGTACTATATTAAAGCCTATATGCATTAACTTGCTTAGTAGTCGTTTGCCAAGGATAAGTTGGTGGTAATTTTAAGCTGGGGTGTTCAAGTATTCACAAATCTATCAGAATTCCACCACAACACTGTTGCTCCCTTTAGTTTAATTTTTTAAAAATATTTTGTTTAATTTACAGGGCCCGTCCAGAGCTGATGTAAATTTTGCAAAATTTGGAACAAGAACATCGGATAACGACTTTTTCCCAAAAGACCTAATTAGTTTAATTGAAGAATCATCTCCAAAGCCAACAATAATGGGGCATTGTACAATGGATTCTTTGGCTTATAGTTGTGTTTAAAAATCGGAACTCATTATAAGATACCACCAAATTCAATATAAGTACCTTATTATAGGAAAAAATTTTTCAATACAGTTTTTGCTGTGGTGGTTAAAGTAGGCGGATCCGGAAAATTTCGGTTCGGATCCGGATATCCGAAGATTTCCATCTATCCGCTAACTTTAGTGGTAGTATCCGAGGAATAAGAGAAAAATATTTAATAGACTAGGTTTCACCACAAAAATACACCAATAAAGATGATACAATATCTGGGTTGGTGAAATCGAAGAGCAAGACTATAATTATGATTATCAAAGCTAACTGATTAAATAACACAGAAGTAACACTAGCGAAAGAGATCACATTAAATAGCACTTACTCAAGAACCCTCAAGGGAAAAATTGGCGAATTTAGATATCCGGATCTGATAAAAATCTGGACATCCAAAATTTTCTGTTCAGATATCGAGTACAGGATATCCGGGAATTTCCCAAAATTTCCCAGCTACTCTCAACAACAATCTTATAATGAGTTCCAATTTCGTTTAAAATTATATTTATTTTTTTTCCAATTTTTAAGCATTAATTCAATCAAAAAATAGCAGTGTAACCCAATTTTCTGTCCCCCTTGAAAGAATTAAGCATTTTGGACAAAACGATTTTAACCATATTGTTAGGGAAATGGTTGCCAAAAATAAATATTTTGGAGAGGAAATTGCAAAAATTGTTCAAGAAAAGATTATCTCATTTTATACAAAAGAATATAAAATTAATAATAGAATTAAAGACAATAATTTCTTTTTGGAAAGATACAGTATGGTAAGAAGGAATTTAATTTTTAATTAGACCCTAAAGATCACTGCTAAGCGATAGTGGTGATATTTTGGGTAGGATTTAATTTTAAATTTATTTTAACAGTTATTAAGTGATTTGCATTATATAGCCCCAGCATTTTGGGAATTAAGACTTAAAATTGAATTTAATTGGCCAATTTATTTTTATGAATTTGCTTGGAAAGAATCTTCGCTTTTTCCAGAATGGGTTGAAGTTAGAGGTAAATTAGGGGCGATAAGAGGTGTATTATACTTAAGTTTGGGTGGGTATCTGGTAATGAGATGACGTAGGAATAGAGAGGAAAAATTATTTTTATTTTAAGTCGAAGTCACCTTTTCTAAATAAATACCAAAATAAAATATCAAAATTTATCCATCATCTCTTCTTTTAAAATAAATCTCTCGCTAAAAGACTCCTTCTAAAATAAACTCAATGGGGGAACTGTTGTAAATTAATTTTAAAAAATATTATAGTAGTAATTAATTTACCCATTTAAAGAAGCATTTCATATGTTAGACCATGATTTAATTTTTGGAATCGGAAAGTTTGCACCTAAAAGTGGAGAGGCAAAAGACGTAGCTAATTTATTGAGGGAAATTATTGTTAATTTTGTTATTAAAGGGTTTGTCTTTTTTAATTAAATGGGAAGATGTCATTCCCGGACAAAATTGTAGCCTATCGAAATTTGAGGATCAGAGAGAGCGGGAGTATATAAGAATGGTATCCAAAGATAAGTACACTAACTGTCGCAAGGATAGAATTTTGGTAATCTGTTAGAGAAAGTTTCTGCAAATGTCAATCCAAACTAGTTTTGCCCCTTTCTTCCCTTCCTCCAAAGCGCATGCCTCTAAGCGCCCTGGGGAGCAGTCGGTTACCGCTAAATTATAACCAAAAATAAAATGCCATAGCATGTTGATTTCGGTAATCCGACACAACTCGATTAGACATGACAATTCATCATAAAATTGTACGGACCCTTTAATAACCTAAGGAAAATAAACATACTCATTAGTTTCACTGGAAATTCCGGTCCGGTGAAACACTAATGCTCATCCAGGGAATACACTAACAAATAAATACCCCCAGGAATAAGCTAATAAATAAACACTCAATACCCCAAAAATAATTTAGGTAATTTTTATTTTTTAAAGAAATCCAAAAATAAAGAATTCAAAAAATACAACAATTAATTGGAATAAAGCAACAAAAAATGACCCTTCTCGGCATTTATTTATTAACGGAATTAATCCTTTTATTAAAGAAAATGTTTATAATACTGAATGGGAAAGATTACATTTTTGGCATAAATTAACAGAAACACACCAAGAATTTAATTTAATTAATGGGGTTTATGGAAAGAAAGTTAAGAGTAGAAAACATGACGAATTTTAAATTAAATATAGAACAAAAACCTCGATTTTACACACCCAAATTTTAACTTTTAGAGGTACAATTTTTAAAAATATGGCTGACCAATGGGTGGGGGAAGCTGCTTAAGGAATAACTACAAAATTTACAATTTCCCCAGGGGTGTATGTGAAAATCGAGGTTTTCCAATTACTATTTATTTTGGCTTTTTAAAGTCTTTTTGCACACAATACTAATTTTTAAAATAAAATCTACAAATTTATTTAGAAATAATAATTGGGAAAAGATTAGTAAGGTTAAACCTCGCTATAAGATACACTGAATAATAGATACACCTTTTTTTAATTTTGTTAGCCACGGAATTTGAAAAAAATGGATTTTTAACGAAAAGTGCCGAGCCGTGTCGAACACTACCAAGAACTAACCTCCTCTATTTAAATTACCCCCTCATTATAAGATTAATTTTTTCATCTCCAAGGGAATATCTTATAGTAAGGCTTTACTGTCCAACATTCAATTATTTATTAATTTTTGTGTCTACTAGTTTGTTGTTGTCTAATGGTAGGGAAATAAACATGTAAATTTCTAATTTTTGTTAAAGAATTGTTTTTTGATTTTCTCGAATGTTTTGTTGTTTTTAATTGTTTTTCTTCTCTTCTTTTGTTATTTTTGTTGTTCTGGGAATTATTTTGGACGTAAAGAATAATTATATCTTCGTCATCTTCGAGTAGTTCGTCAAATGGAGAATTATCCAAAATTGCGTCGACTTGTACAGAAACTGGGGAAAAAATAAATTAAAAACAATTTCTTTAGAAAAAAATATTTTTGTAGAAAAAAATCTTTTTTCAAGGTATTGGGGTAGAAACTAGTTAAAAGGGATTTGATTTTAGAGACTGCATTTCTACAAGAAACTTAACCCAAAAATAAGTTCGCTGAAACTATAAATTATTTTTACAGTGAATTCGGAATAGAAATTTCGACAAGATAAAACAATTGGGAAATATAGGGATAGAAGTGGGGATGTTTGGACAAGACACCAACACCAAACATTCCCCTATATCCCGGGCAACTATAAATTCCAACAAAGATGCCCAGAAAATATATTTATAATTCCCCAATACCCCCTCTCCTCACCATTAGCTCCATCTCCACTTGAAGAAATAACAACAATACTATCATCATTTAATTCATCTTCTTCAGATTCATTACTTGTTGTTTCAATTTTTTCATTACCTACTTCATCCAAAATGGGTAAATTACTATGTAATTTAATTGGTTTAATAAATTTATGTAAATTTTGTTGTAAAATTGTTGTTGTTGTTAATTGTTGTTGTTTTCTTTTAATATTGCCTTCTTAAATTGAATTTCAAGTTATAACTATTAAGTATTAAATATTTTTCTAATCTCACAGAAATTATGGTTGAGTTAAATAAAAAGCTTAGACAGGGAATGAATCTGAGACCTTCTAACAATTATTTATTGTAAGGGCTTTATTCAACATTAAAGCTGTATCTAAAGCTCCAAATTTTCAAAATTTTCGCCTGGGCGCAAAAAATTGAAATTTTGGAAAAAATTAAACAAATTTTTTTGATTCGCCGAAATTTCCCAGTAAAAATTTTTTCCTCGTACCCCTCCCCCTCATGTGACGAAAGAAAATTTTTCCCCGTCCCCCTAGGCGAGACTCTGCTTTTATAAATCTTAAATCTTAGCCTTAACTTATCCTGTTCCCTTCCTTAACACACCTCTTATCGACTAATCCCTCTAAATAAAAAATCTATCGGACAAATCAGTTGATTGGGCAATGAACACTCACAATAACAACTTTAATATCAGGCTTTATCAGAGATTTGAAAAAATAAAAAGATTCTTATACTATCTTCATTATTTTAAAAAAATAATAAAAAATCCAAGTATAAATAATTTATCGAAATCAAAATTTAAAATGTTTAAAGTTTCAAAAATTCGAAAAAAACAACTGGCAAAGCCTGATAAAAATTGGGACCGGATTTAACAGAAAATTAGTTTGTCTGGAATTTTCCCCCGAAATTAAAATAATTTCCCTCTCATTTAACCAAAAAAATCCAGTCCCTAAAATTTAATTAGGTAAATAATTTGACACCCCTTGTTGTAACTCTTCTTCCTCTTCTCCATTTTCTTCATCAAAATTAAATCCATCAAAAACAAGATCAGAAAGGCGAACACCCAATAAACGAATCTTTTGGAAATTTTTTAAATTAAAAAAATTTATTTTTTTTTAATTACCGCATCATTTCTCCCAACCAATTCTTTTTTTAAAAGACCCTCAACTATTGGGTAAAGCATTTCAACATTTTGAATAACAAAATCAACAGATTTACATCTTGTAATGTAATCAAATGTTGCAAATTTTATCTTAAATAAATTTTTGAAGCTAATTAATGAAGAAAAATTAAGGGATGAGCTGACTAGTAAGGTTGGCGGATAGTTGGAAATCTTCGGATATCCGGATCCGGTATCCGAACCGAAAATTTCCGGATATCCTGCCTTTTTCGAATTCGGATCCGCCAACCTTACTGACTAACAGTTAAAACGCTTAAAAGGCGGGGATTTAAAATTCATTAAAAGAAGACGAAAGCAGCTCTCCGGTAGCTCAGTATATGGACAAATTTTGTAATATAGTTGCAGACTTCCCTAACCCACTTCCTTCCCCAAAATCAAAAAATAGGCGAACGATCCAATTTAGATGTAAAAGGATTTCTAAAAAAATCAAACAAATCAAAGCCTATCATAAAATAGAATTTGTTGTAAGAATTTATGAATAAAAAATTAGAGAAAGTTTTCTTACAGATAATGTAGCTGAACGTCCACCAACAATTCTAGAAGAAGGCAATGATTTTATAAGTTTACGACAAAGTTTGTAAAGGATTTGACAGAGTTCAGTAAAATTTTGTTTTGGAGCAAAAGTTCTTCCAATACCCGCACTTTTCTGGTTACTTCCTAAAATTAAATAATTAAAAAATTTTTGGCTTGAAAATTCTAAAAGAATACATCTCCGAATTTTTCTAAATAAGGGAAAGTATCCTTCACTCCTAGCTATTCAAGTCCACAATACACCAATTCCCAACATTTACATATATCATTTGCATTCAGATAAACGAGAAATATAAAAAATGTGTTAGAAATTCCTAAAATCTCTATTCTCGTTTGCGTCTCTAAAATGGAGGAAAATCGCTCAATTTGATGAAAACATGTAAATAAATATGATATCTCCCCCTAAAAATACAAACTTTGGATTTCTCTTAAAATCAAAATAAAAAAACTTTCAAACCTTTATCAATTTCCCAAGCATCCAAACCCAAAGAAACTTTCAAAAGCCATTCAGAATGTAAATTAGTAAATATATAACGTATTTTTGCTCTTTTTTCAAATAAATCTGAACATTTTTCCACTCCAATAGATTTCAAAATAGCCTCACATTTTGGCCCAATTCCTGGAACTTTTCGAATTTTTAAAGAATTCATAAAATCAACAATTTTGTAACGATCAGTTTCCAAATAAAATTGGCCATTTGGTTTATTTAAATCGGTACAGATTTTGGCAAGCATTTTGTTTGTTGCTATTCCTTTAAAAAATTAAAAATAATTAAAAAATGTTTATAAAGTTTGAACAAAAAAATAAAAATAAATTTTCTGTTAACAGAAACCCGAATTCCGACACTGAACAGAAAATTTTTGAAAAAAACCCGTCAGCCCTGCTCTCAATTATTTAAGGTTAAATAACCTTTGAGGGATGGAAATGGCAGATAATAAAAATTGTATCGAAAAAAATATTTAGCCAAAATACTCATTTTATCCATTAATAATTGATATAAAAAATTAGAAAACCCCCAGTTGACCAAGAGAATTAAATATGTAAAATTAATTGAGGACGGAGATCTAACAGAAAAATTCATTTTATCTCTTAAAAAATAATCAGTTTTTTCAATGACTAAAGAAGGAATTTAAATACATATGGGTGAAAGTGGATCGACCCACAAGATCAAAAAACTAGAGGATAAGGCCCTAAAAATCAAGACCCCAAAAACGAAGTCAGCCAACATAACATTTAACCCAAAAAATCAATTCTTCAAAAAAAATTACCAGCACTACAAGTTAATCCAGTCAATTGTTCAACTTCAAAACGTATTTGATTAACTATATCATCCAATCCAGTACCAAAAACAACATAATCAATTATTGCAATTCTTTCCTTGTTGCAACGATTACAAATTATTACAACACGTTCAGCATCTTCAGAAATATTTTGATTAGAAGGAATTAAAGGAAGTCTGCAAATACAATCACCAGTATAACGAATTCTTTTGCATTTTACTAAAAAATTAAATTTAAAAAATTTTGCACAAATTAATAGAATTTTCTGTAAAAGATATGTATAAGTTGCAGACTAGCCGCTAAATTTTGTTGATTATTTTGCCGAAATTTACTCGAATAATTTTTTTGAAGAATAAAAGTGAGTTATAATGAGGGGGCCTTAAATAGAGTGCCGCTTAAGCAACCAGTGGGCAACTAAGCTTAAAAACGTCTTGAATTAGGGTATATCAAATACTGGGTGTATAAAAATTAGAGATCCAGCTAAAAATTCAGACAACTAATTAAAAATTCGAAAAAAAAATTAAAAACCTGGAAGTATTCTTTGTCCAACAAAATCAGTCAAATCCAAATAGGCCTCATCCAAGCCTCCCATAAACATATTCGGGTCATAATATTGAAATATACTTCTTACAATATTACTTTCCCGCATGTATTTGTGCATATCGCAAGGAACAATTACAAGGTCTGGACATAATTTTTTGGCAATAAATCCTGGCATTGCTGATCTTACACCGAATTTGCGTGCCAAATAGTTTGAAGTTGCCTGTTTTTTGAAAAAATTAGAAATTTTTAAAGATTTTTAAAAAATTATCAAAAAGAATTTCCCCCACAAAAGGAAGTCTCCTCTACTTTATAAGCTTCTTTTTTAACAAAAAAAAAACAGACCCCTTCCCTTAATAAGATTCCAAGCCTCAATCCTCAATCAAACCTTTTTTTCTATAGCTAACATCACCCTAATTAAAAAAATTCACATACCAACATAGAATCACCACCCACAGCCATTGGAACAGTCCTTAATTCTGGTTTGTCGCGACATTCCACAGAAGCATAAAAAGCATCCATATCTATATGAACCCAAAATCTATTTATGGAGCGATGTTCTTCCATTTTTATAGCTACACTGTCAGCCTTTGAGAAAAAAAAACAATAAAGAAAGACAATAGTTGTCAACTGAAAACACTAACCCGGATACTCAAAAATATAATTTAGGAAAGGGAGAAAGTAAAAAAGTTTCCCAAAAAATGAGTAAAAGAGTTTATATTTTCCAGCAGGGTAAAAAACAACTAATTTTCGCTGGTGAAATTGAGTCCCTCGATCCTTAGAAAAATACAAAAGTGGTCAATCGTTGGAGGGATTCCAAAACTAACACAATTTTGGAAAATAAATAAATAAGAGGCAATGACCTAAAGAATTCGGGATTACTGATATGAGGATCTTAAGTAAGCTATGAAAGAAAAAATGATGAACCACAGACCAGGGATCCTGCCGGCAAAAAAATTCCCGATTTCGGGAATTGGGACGGCAGGATCCCTGCCACAGACTAAGCAAAACAAACCCTAACTTATAGAAAATTAAAATTCAAAATTAAACCTCATCTTCCAGCTTTTTTAATTGCTCATTAGTTGCATATGAAAGCATTTCACATTTATTCTTAACCCTTTCTTCAACTTGTTTTTCGACTTGTCTTTCATGATACTGAAAGTCCTGTCCAGTATTATCCGCAATTATTCTTTTAATTCGATTCATATCGAGAGAAGCCATTCCTGCCTTGTCTCCACAATAAGTCAAAGCCATTTTTGTGTGTTAGTTTTTGATGTTAAATAGTTAGCCTTAATTTAAAATTTAAAAAAAATTAAAAAAAGCAGTAAAATATACAATTAAAAATATTAAAAGAAAATTACTAAAATTCAAATTTTTTAACAAAATTATTTTTTAAAAATATTTTCAAAAGAAAGTCTGACATTTGTAATAGATAACCGATAAATAGATGCGTGAACAATAAATTTTAAAAATTTGATTTAGACAAAGAGAAGAAAACAACGCAAAAATACGTGACAAAATACTTAAAGAAAATATTTTTTAATGAAATAAAATGTACTAGAGTTCGAGCTGGGATAAAAAAATTGGCTCTACTGCAGTCTAAGACCCCAATACTCTGCTTGCATTCATAAAGGTCGGCAGGACTCATAAACTTTTCATTGGACTCATAAACTGCAGTAGAGCCAAAAAATAAATAAAAAATAAGCCAAAAATCCTTCAAAAAATTAAATAAATTTTTCATTTTTAATACTTTTGTCTGCCAACAATTCATTAAATCTGTCACACATTCTTTGCATTTCTTCATTTGGATTTTGCCAAACATATCTTGAGAGAACTTTTAATGAGTCTATTGCTTGTTCAATTGAAATGAGAGGCGATTTGACTTTAAGTTGAATAAATGAAGGTTCAGTCATCATTTCTTCAGCCTCTTTTTTTGGAGATAAATGTTGGCTAATCTCTTCTCTTGTTTCCAATTCTCCGTTTTCGTTTTCCTAAAAAATTTTTTTGTTAGATGTAAAAGTTTAGTGTTCAGGAATGTAAAGAGGTTAGAAATCCACCAAAAGTCAAAAAGGGAAACGGGATAAAATATAAATATTCTCTAAAACTCTTTTCTCACGCTTCAATCTCTCAAAAAATGAAACGCTTTTTCGAGATTTTTGAGGTCTACCTGTGGGTAATTAAGTGTGCTGACTTTGAGTGAGTTCAAATTTTATTTATTTATAATCGTCCCTAACCAGAATTCGAGCTCGAAGAGAGATTTAAATTCCTCTCCGGGATTCGAAATAAAAAAATGAGAAAAAGGGGTCACACAAACCCGACTATTACCAATTCGTCCTCAGAACAACACATTTCAGCATTTAATAATTCTTCTACTTCACCCAATTCCATAGGTTGTTTTCTATAGAAATTTTTTAAAGAAATAGAATATCGTTCTTGAAATCCGCATAACCACCCATTAGAGGCTTTGAAGTCTTTAATGTTGAATTCTTGAGCTAGATCTTTTGCCTTTTCCTTTAAATAAATTAGATTAGACTACTGTCTAAAAATTCGCCGGCTTTGTAAAAAATTTTTGTTGTATTTACGGGATGCTTTTTGGATTCTGTAAATTCTCCCTAGAAAAAATGAGAAACTGTTAACAGTTCCTACAGAAACTGTTATTACAGGTACCTTTTTGTTACTTAACATTAGAGTTGGAGGCTCGGTTCGGTTCGAAAGATCGAACCTGGCCCCGAATTGTGGCCAGGAAAAGACTCGAACGGTCCCTTTCAATAAAAATGAGGCCCGAAAAAATGACTCGAACGTCGGCCCGGTTCGAAAAATCCAACCCTACTTAACATCAATAATTTTGTTTAAAGAAATCTAAAAATAACCTTTAAAAGTGGGCCAGTCAGTGGAATTTCCAGTTTTTTCAAAGATTTAATCCAACTACGCAAAGCAGCTTCAATTTTTTCATATTTAACAGGTCGACTAGAAACTTTTTTTGATTTATCCTTTTTTTCAATTTTTTTAAAAATTTTGCCTTTTCTTTGTAATCCAGTTGCTGAGGCCTCAATAATTTGTTTTTTAGTTGCAAGAGTAATATTAACCATAATATATTTGGTCTAAAAAATTTTAAGTCTTTTAAGGTTGTGAAAAGTTTTTGGGTAAACTTAAAGGGTACTTGAGAGTTATCCCTGACTAGTTTTTGCGGACATATTTTGCGGACTCAAGCCAACTACTTTACCGGGCGATTTTAGATTTGGACAATTTATTGTCAATCGAAAGATCTCAGCAAGCTGAGTTGAATGACACCAAAATTAGCCCACGGAAACAAGTTTGGGCCGAAATTTGGGGACCGAAATGATAGAAAACCATAGGGAGACCAAGCTTTTTTTTAAATTCGAACATACTTTTTTGGCCGTGATGACATTTTGACCATTTTTAACCAAGTGGTATTTTAACGATTCGATATTTTGTTCTCAAACGGATAGCCAAGAATATGCCAAAATGGTGTAATTTCGAATTTTATTGCACTATTCCTGTTTTCCTTTGTTCCATTTACGCTTTTTGTTCTCGAGGTTGAAACAATTTCTAATTTGTTATTTTAAGTGTTTTCGGCTAATTATTAAATTTATTTAATTTCTCAAGAATTCATTAGTTTTCTTTCTTTTTCGTTTTGTTTTTAGACATTGAGAATTTTTATTTTGGAAATATTTTTCAAATTATTTTCAAGCTCTTTTTAAATTTGACTAGAAAAAGCTTTTGAGGCTTGACAATATTAAATAAAAGAGACGACAGACGGTTAGACTTTTATGTTTTGACGCCATTATGTCGATTTTTGTTGTTAGCGAGGATTGTTTTTGGGGTTTTTAG
The DNA here is from genome assembly GCA_963681835.1 of Meloidogyne enterolobii. Lineage (NCBI taxonomy): Eukaryota > Metazoa > Nematoda > Chromadorea > Rhabditida > Meloidogynidae > Meloidogyne > Meloidogyne enterolobii. Next base: position 1,273,713 of record CAVMJV010000058.1, on the reverse strand, counting down.
CGAGAGCTCTCTTTTAATTGCGTTTTACATGTGCTTTCCTTAAATAGATTTTCCCACGACATAAAATCGATAATTTTAATTAACTCGCTTGGCTTTTAATTTTTTTTAAAATTATTTCTATTCGAGAATTTTTATTTCCTTATTAAAATCCCTGACTTTATTTTAAAATTATTTTCTCTTAAATAAAATTTGTTTTCAGTTGTCTGCAAGTCTTTATATATTTCTTATTTGAAAGCCTTATTTGTCTTCTAAAAATGGCTCGTACCAAACAAACGGCACGTAAATCGACTGGAGGAAAAGCTCCACGTAAACAACTTGCTACCAAAGCTGCTCGCAAATCTGCGCCTTCAACTGGAGGCGTTAAGAAACCTCATCGTTATCGTCCAGGTTTTTTTTCAAAAAATTTTTTTCCAAACTTATTTTAAAGGGACCGTTGCCCTTCGTGAAATTCGTCGATACCAGAAGAGCACAGAACTTTTAATTCGTAAGCTGCCATTCCAACGACTTGTTCGAGAGATTGCGCAGGACTTCAAGACTGATCTTCGTTTTCAGAGTGCTGCTATAGGAGCTCTTCAGGTTTGCTTTTATGTAATTTAGACCGGCTGGGTTTGATTAATTCCTATTAGTGTGTAAGGGCGTATCCAGGGGGCTAGAGCCCCCCCCTGAAATGGGGCAATGCGGGAAAAATTAGGAGACTAGCTATATTCTTTGTAGCTTCTTTGGGTCCTGTGATTTCCATAAATTCATTGGATTTGTTTAAAGGATTTGTTTAAAGTCCCATTTCATAGACCCGTTCTAGGGTTAAAAATCGGAGAGAGGAGAACACTATTAAATCGATTTTATTTTAAACCTTATTCTTAGTTTGTGGAAAGGAGTAATAACATCACCTCGTTTACATTATCCCCAATTTCCTTTCTACTTTGAGCTAATTATTTAAATTCAGGAAGCATCTGAGGCTTATTTGGTCGGACTTTTCGAGGACACCAACTTGTGTGCTATTCACGCTAAGCGTGTTACCATCATGCCAAAGGGTTATTTTTTAATAAATTGGACTTGAAATTATTTCTTAAATTTTAGATATTCAATTGGCTCGTCGGATTCGTGGAGAACGTGCTTGAGTTGAATAGATGGATGAATCTCTTGTCTTTATTGATATTATTTAAATGATGAACTTTTATTAAGTAAATTAAACCACCATTTTAAGGTTTAAATTGAATATTTCATTTATATTTTTCTGTTATTCCAAAGTTATTGCGGACTTTCTCTTGTGTAAGCTTGAGGAAGTTCAAATTTTTTGTTTTTGACGAATAACACAAAATCGTCATTTAACCTTACTTTATCTTTACTTTTGTTTCTTTACGATTAAATGGTATCCTAGAGGATTCGAGATGCCCGTAATAAACTTGGAATAATATTAAAGTGTATCCTCAAATTTCCTCAAATATTATAAACATTTAACGTCTATTTGTAATATTTAAAGTTTTTCATTTTTACTCCGATTGTTCAAAAAATTCCTAAATTGTTGTATTTGAACAAATAGACGTCAATCACTTCAATTTATTTTCTAGTAAATTTTAAATATTTGATTTGGCTCTGTATTAAAATTTTGTCAATTATATTTAAAGGTATTTCCCTCAATTATTTAAAAGCTGACAAAGGAGTAAGCAGGGAATCGGTAGTTTGTTTTTTTCTAATTTTAATGAGTTTTGTTTTGTTGATTTTTCGATTCCCGATTTAATGCTGAAAGAATAATTTCCATAATTCTAATTTTCTAGATATGATAAAGCTTTAAAAATTTTAATGGGGGATCGAATTCAGAGCAACACTCCAAGCCCAGTTTTGCCTTCAGATATTCCTTCGAAACGAGTGTGGCAGGTTTATGGTCCAATGTCTTTACGCGAATTGTTAACCCGCATTGAGTTACGTGTTGGGAAACGTGTTGATTGGGTTGGATTTTTTTTTTAATTAAAGAAATTTTTTACATTTAAAGTTGATATCTGGACCGTCGGGTGCAATTAATATCTTCAGAAGAGATGCTCCGCCTTCATATATTGACAAGCCTTTGGCTGTTGCGGTTTCAGAAAGTGAACGTGCTGATAAATTCCGGCGAACGGCCACAAGAGACGGAAACGTTATAAGTTTTAAAGTAATTTTAATTTAAAATCAAGTGGAATCTATTACGAGTTCTCGGCTCGAGTTTTGTTGAAGTATTAAGTAAGGTGACGTGGGACAGGGAGCCGCAATAGATTCCACTAGAATTTGTCCAAAAATTTTAAGAAATTTACGCCAGAAGTTTTTAAACGACGGTGTTTCTAAAAAATCGAAATATTCAAAGATTTTTCTAAAAAGTTAATTATTTTCTAGCCTATATGCGAAGAGTGTGAAAATGCATCTTTATTAGAGCCTGGGGTTGATAATTGCCAATCTCACCAAATTTGTCAACATTTTAGCGCTGATAAATCTAGCAAAACAACTAAAGTTGCTGTAAATAATCGAATGGAAATTTTTGGGCGCCGTGCTAAAAGATCTCGTAAAACTTTTACTTTGGGCTCAAGAATTAGGCTAAAGGTTAATTTTTACTTGTAAATTATTATTTAGGTCTATTGAAAATTAAAATTATTTATAGGCTTTATGTCAAAACGCTGATGGAGAACAGGATAGTCTTGTTGTTGTGGTAGGCTTGTTGCGCATGTAAAGTTTGCACAATAGTCAAAATAGTTTTTTTTTAATTTTCTTTTAATTCCCCGTTACGCTACTCTAGACATTTATGGCAACGCTCCTTTTTCCTTCTCATTCGTCAATGATCGTGTCAGGCTAGTCTAAAATACGGCAGTCACAATTTTCGTACGCCCCCCAGTCCGGGCTTTGGTATAAAACAATAAATGAAAAGGTATCTGGGGTAAAATTAAGTGGAAAGATCTGACCATTGTTTCCAGACAATGGAAGGAAAAGGAGTTATCAAGAAAAATCCTAAAAAAATAAATTGAAATTTAACCACACATAACGGCAATGCAATCTTTACATTTGTTTATATTTTTTATTTTCTTTTTTATTTTGCTAACTACGATTTTTTAATTTAGTGGAGTCCTGATCAGCAAGAATGAGTAGCTGTAAAGTAGAGAAAATTTAATTTATTGGATATTTTTTAAGTACTATTTTGACTCGAAAATTTTTGTCTTTCAATTTAAAAATATTTTTGGTTTAAAATTTTTTTGACACTACGGCGCAAAAATTTTTTCAAACCCGTATAATTCGTGAAGTCTTAAAGTATGTTGTTTCTTATGAATATAAATTTTATTTTTTATCTCCCAAAAAATAAGACTTATAATAACTTAAAGACTTCACGAGTTATACAGTTTTGAGAAAATTTTCATAAATTTTGCGCGTCATTGTAGACATTTCAATGTATTTTAACTTATTTTTTTACTTAAATAAAATTTTACCTCCCTTAACCACTAAAATTTTTTAATATTTTGTTAAAGTTTTTCTAAACTTGACGCAATTTACCTATTTTATTGCATTCCTTCTCTAAAATTTTTTAGTTCAATGTTTGGTGGTTATCTAAATATGGTCATGTCTCTACTATTTTTGGATGTTTTTGTATTTTCCCAACAAAATGAGAAGAGAAATTTAACAGCAACAACAAATAATATACCCAAAATAGTTAGGCAAAGACTTCTCGAAGATGCACTTCTTCCTTGTAATTCTTCAAATGGAACGGGTCTGGAATTAATTGAATGGTGGTATAAACGAATTGGTGGAGTTTATATTGGAGCTTTTAATGCTACTTCAAGGTTTTTATTTTAAAGAATAAAAATTTTCCGACACTCTGTTCCCCTTAAGGTTTAGTCCGTTTCTATCCGGTCCTTGAATTCTCGTAGGCTCTTTGCACACATCACAAGCGCTCAGACAGGACTTAGATCTAGGGCGTCTAAAATCAATGTACGCCTAAATTTTGGCTTTTGTACTTTTAGTGGTGCAAGCGAAAAATTTGAGGATTTCTGGAGATTATAAACGAAAAAATTCGATCATCGTCTTCCAATATTTCTCCCATTTTCATCCATTTCGGGGTGAAATATTTTTATTAGCAATTTTCTCTTAGCAAATTTTAAATCCTAAAATCGTTTTTTTATTTCTTGATACGACCTTAACTAATTTATTTTTAGACATGTACATACAAACTGGACAAAGGATGGAGCTTACCAAATAGCAGAAAATGGAAGTTTAATAATTCACAATGTTCGTAGGGAACTTGTTGAGAGGTTTTCTTTAATTTTGTATGATTTTGACTTAACTTTAATTTTTTAAAAAAAAGATATGAATGTCTTTTAAAATTTTTAAATGGAAACCAAACAAGAGATTCAGTCCTTCTTCGTCTAGACTTTTCTTTTTGGTACGCACCCGAACCTTTTTCACTTTTTTATGGTTCGTGTATATTTGCTTTGATTTTCTGTGTTGCTTCTTTTCTTTTAAATATTTTTTGGATTTTGATTCGTTGGAGTGTTTTGAGTTGGATTAAAAGGACAGGTTTGGGTTTAAATTATTTAAAAAGTTGTGGGGAAACAAGACTCTATTTTTTCTATTTTTTAAAATTTGAGGTTGGGATCGATAATTTATCAGTTTTTTGATTTTTTAGAATTTTTTCTGCTTATTTTCAATTATATTTACTTAAATATTTTCTACACTCTTTAAGTCTGTTTTTTTTCTATGTACTGCTTGCTTTTTATTACATAGTAGCAGGGACAAAGATCTTTTCAATTTTTAAAACTTGACTTTGAAAGGGGATATTAAATTAAAGGGGTTGTGGTTTTTCTCTAGCTCCAAAATCCGAAAATAACTTTTTTGCTTATTAGGAATTTGACTTTTTTAGAACGTTTAAATCGTGTCCGGTCTTTGGAAAGAAGTGGGCTTAAACAGAAAGGGGCAAAAGAAAAGTCTTATAATTCTTTTGATTAACTTATTAAGGATTGGATTTTTTTCTTGGTCTCATCCATCTTTAATCTCCTAATAAAATTAATACTTATAATTATTCAATTTATTTTTACCTCATTTCATGTCTTTCTTTTTATCTTCTAATTAATAAATAAATTTAATTTGTTTATTTTTTTAAATTATTAAATTAATTTTTTTATTTATATCTTTTGCTTGAATTTTTTGGACTTTTTATTTTTTAAATGTTCTTAAAAAATCTAGGCTAATTTTTGTTACATCTTGTAACATGTCAGAGCTTTCTATGTTATTTTCTCCTGGTAAAATTTAAGAAGGTACTAGAAATCGAGCTGTACCAAGGCCTGGGTTTTTCCTGTACCAAGAGTTCAGGTCCAGGCATTTTTTTACCTTCCTAGGTTTTTCCTGGACTACAGCCCCAGGATCCAGTCCAGGCCAAGAAATGAAACTCCAGAGTCCAGAACAGGTCCAGATTTTTCAAAAATCTCGATCTCTATAAGGTACCGGAGGAGGTCTTTTGGAGTTTCCCTTTTCTTTTCTAATATATCTTAAGATTTTTAAAATTTTTATTATTGTAGAACGTTTGAGCCGTGTCCGGGCAATGCTTGTTGCTATGGAAAAATATAGACAAAAACATATGGAATCGTTACATGAAGGCTACAAGTATATTTTTAATTTTTAAAGAAAATTTTTGTTTTTTTAATTTCAAGTCGGAGAATGTCAACTTTTCGAGAAAATTATCACACTCAAGTTGAAACTATTCGTAACTCTTATTTGGAGTCTTCCGAGCGTTTTCGAGATTATAGACAAGCCCAAAAGGAAAATGTTCAACAACACTTGGATGGGTATTATCAACAGGTTCTTTAAATTTTAAATTAAAAACTGGTTTCGAAATTTCGTGTTTTGCGAATTTTTTGATTTCTATTTGTAATTTTAAACTTTTCGATTATCAATTTCCGAGTACTTTTTATTGTTAGAAACAGACTCGACCGCTCCAAAGGTCGAAGACTTTGAAGCCCTATAACTTTTCGATTTGGGGGTCGGAGCCAAAAATTTGTAATAGGTTATCGACATGCTCTACACGATATAATTTTTATTTAAAAATTTTTACTGCCATTTTGGAAGGTTCCCTTGTAAGTTAGAAAATACTTTAAATTCACATTCCTAACTTTACCGATTCTCATTCATTTTATTCTCTCTCCTCGATAATTTTATTTCGCTAATCATCGTTTAAAAATACTTGTCTGCAAATTTATTTTAAACTAGGGTTGTCGATTCTGGACCGAACCGATTTAGGTTAGGTTCTTTGGTTCGGTATCCGAAGAAGTTTCAGGAACCGACAACCCTATCTTAAACAATTTAAATTTCTTTAGATATCTCGTCTTCGTGAATTTGGCCATAAAAGAGTTGAACATTTATGGGAAAGTTATGAAAAGAGTGTAAATGCAGTAAGAACCTTTACTTTAGAACAACGTTTAAAAATATTAAATCAATACAAAGTAAAACAACGTTATGTAAATAAATTGTTGGAGGCTATTGGAACTGAAACTAATGTTGACATTATTAGTAGAAAGGTAAAAGAAAATGAGGGAAATTTTTAGTAAATAATGGAAATTTTAATAGGTAGAAATTTTAATAACCACTAGAAAGAAGTTGAACCCTTTGTCCTTCTAGCAGTTATTACTGGGACACGCCCAAGTAGGCGCGCGGCCAGGTAGGCGCAAAGCCATAACTAGCTGCAAAATTTCTTGACCTCAGCAATTTTGGTACCAATCTCTTTAGCTCGATGAGAGGAATCGTTTAATACTAAATTTTGAAAGATTTGGAAATCTTGAAGCAAGTTATGGCTTTGCGCCTACTTGGCCGCGCGCCTACTTGGGCTGTACCCGTTATTACTACGTGTTTCCCTCACTATATTTCGTGGAGGGTATTCTGAATGTGCTAACAAGACGATTACTTTGTTTTTTGTCTCTCTTTTGTCCGCATTTGCAGAAAAAAAATTAAAAAATAACCTATCGCGGGTTGAATTGGCACAGCAGTTGTGCTCTGTAAACAGTCCCTTCCCATGATGGTTTTATCCCAATTCCCATCCTATTAATTTTGGAATTAAATTGAAATTAAAAAATTAATTGTCCATTAATATTTGGTTGCAAATTAAAAAATTTTTTCTGAGAATTTCTTTTTTTGCTTCCAATTATCCACAATATTTATAAGTATATTTAAAGAAATTTAGAATTCAACAGATTTCCTCGACCTGCCTTTTCCTTGATTTGTCCGTTCCTTGAGTTGGTATTCCTTGAGTTAGCCCCCACCCCTTTTTAAAAAACATTTTTCTCTTTAAAAAATTAATCTTTCTTTCTCTTTTAGGAAGCAGCAATTAGAGAAGTATTGGGTGAAGACCAACCTCCCCCAACATTTTGGTCTTCTTCCCACCATCCATCAAATAATTCAAATCTTCGCCGTTCAGCTTCTTTTCATTCTCTTCCGGAATTTCCTTTAGTAGATGAAATTTTAGAAGAAGAAGAAGAGCAACAAATTATTTATGTAAATTTAACAGAATTTAATAAAAATAAAGAAGAATTAACAGAAAAAGAAGAAAAAGAATATCTTTTAGCTTTACAACAACCTTCAACATCAACAGCATCTTCTATATTACCTTTATTTAATAATAATAAAATTCAGGCTTGAAAAACACTCAAAACGGGTTTTTTTTAAAAATTAAAAGAATCTAAAAAAAGAAAAACACTTCCCAAAGAAAAAAATGTTTTTGTAAAAATTGGAAGAATTTTTGTTTCAAATTTATTTTTCAAAATTTCCAAATTCTCATTTTACTCATTTTTTTGTTTTAAATTATTAGTGACAAGAGTGACAAGGAAACTGTTTTTCTGTAAAATAAAATGGTGATTTACTTATTGTTAGTCTTTAGCCCTGTTTGGATAAAAGTAATTCTATCAGGTGATAAAAAGAAATGGTATTGCCTATTAGGTGATATCTTTTTCCGTTAAAGAGGGCATATTGAGGAAAAAAAGTTTGGAATTTTTTGAAATGAAAGTATAGTCAGATAGAGGAAAAATAATTAGGGGGTAGGAGGGGGGTGAATAAATACCAGATCAAAAAAGGATTGGGACATTCATTTAATAACTCGATGGATTTTTAGTAGTTTTATTTACCTAAAACTTTTTTTTATTTTTTTCTTTCCTTTAATTTCTCTTTCCAAGCTAATTATTCGAGAAAATAATTGTTATATTTTAACGGAAACTTCTTTTAAAATTCTACTAAATAAGGGGGGGAACAGTTTTTCTCTCCTTGTGTGGCCATTATATAAACTTTCAATTTCCCCAAGCACATTTTAAAGTTAAAAAGTGCAAGTAAACAATAAAAACAATTTAAATTTTTTAGTTAAATTTTTTGAATTGCTCCTTTGAAAATTAAATTTGTGTCATATATTTGTGAAATTATATTTTACACACTTCTTTCTTTCCTTATATTTTTGTCTAGACAATTTTTAGATTTTTTTAAATTTTTTTGTGAGGATAATAAAATTTGGAAATATTTACCTTTAATATAGAGTTGTATCCCAACCCCGTTCCCGAACGATTTTTCTACGATTTTCCCCGACCCGAACCCCGCCCCGAAACAATTCGGAAACCCTGTACCCCGCATACCCGCCCCCGGGCGTTCGGGGTACAACCCTACTTTAATAGTTCACTTCGAAATAAAAGTTTATTTTTGTTTTTAAGTTATTATTAAAAACTCAGTGACCATAAATTTCATTTAGTTATCTTTCTGAATTTATTTCTTTCCGGGCTGAATCTAAAAATTTTTTTAATTTTCATTTTAACACATATTAAAACTTCAGTAATTCAAATAAATAATTTTCGGATCCTTACAATTTAATTACTTCCATAAAATGAATTTTATAGGGCGGTAATATGTAATTTTTCTGGTAATAATTGGGCTGAAGTAATAATTTCAATTATTAGAGGAGACTTTTAGAAGACGACACAGGGCAAACGTGTAATTTAAAATATTTTTCTTTTTTTTATTCTCACAAATGTTTGATATTTTTTGTATAATTTCGATTTTTAAATTGCCCAAAATTTACATTAAATATTTAAATATTAATAAATTATAAAATGTCTGTTTATATTTTTTTCTTTTTTTTTTTAAATTTAAAAAAGTCTGGTTTACCAAAATATAACACATTTTAATATTTTTTGTTTAAAAAATTATTTATTCCCGTCTAAAAATATTTAAGGGGGTAACAGGTTGTTTCGTAAAACCTCTAGAATTTTAAATAATTAGCTCAACAATATATTGCGTATTTTCTTTTAAATTTTCTTATAAAAAAGCTAAATTTTTAAGAAAACAAAATAGCGTTACTTTAACATTTTTTTCAAAAATAAAAAATAAAATTTATTTTATTATCACGTATTTATTTCTAAGAAAAACTTTTTTTTGTGAATAAATTTTTTGAAAAAAAATTTTTTTCTTTTTAATTTTCTCAAAATTTATTAATTAACCTTTTAGTGTTGTAAACAATTTTTTTTTATTTTTAAATACGTATTTAAAGGGCAAAATTTATTTTAAATGATGGGAATATAATCTTTCGTTTACGGCATGTGACTCACGTAAATCTAAAACTTTTTGTACTTTTTATTGGCATTTTTTCACCTTTAAGATTGTTGGCAGGCATTTAAATAATTTTGAGGGTGTGCCCCAAAAAGTTGAAACGCAAAAAATTATTTTTTTTTTGTGATTTAATAAGTTTGAAATTTAAATATAATGAATAGTATATGTTTTTTATTGAAAGAAAACATCCAAAAAATTTTTTGCGGGGTTTCGATTTTTCAAAATTATCATTTTTTAGTTAATTTTATTAGAATTCTTTTTAAGTTTTCGCTGCGGCTTTGGAGCAAATAAAAGATTTTTTAATGAGATTGAATTAGAGCGTAGTAGGCGCAAATCCCAAGTAGGCGCAAAGCCATAACTTACTTCAAGATTTCCGGATTTTTTAATTGTATTAAACGATATTCCTCTCATCGAGTTAAAGAGGTTGTTACCAAGAATGACAAGGGCCAAAAATATTCCAACAAGTTACTATCGTTATTCTGATTTCACCTATTTCTCCTTCGAAAAATCCCGACCACCTAATAAAACAATTTTTGACCTTCTACACTAATACATTGTACTTTCACATTTGAAAATAATTAATCCAAAATTTCAATTTCTAGTGCTGTATGGGAAAATTTTTGAATTTTCTTTCAATTTCCGCCTTCCGTCTTTACTTCCGATTTTCGGCATCTCTGCAGGTTTCGACTTCCCGACAGCTTTTTTCTTTTTCCGACAACCCCCTCTCCTTTGCATTTCAAAAACGATGTCTTTTCCCCCTTTAAAAACGTAAATTAGCATTTTTTTGTTTATCCCTTGGGAGATTTTATGGTTCGATGAAATGTGTAAAGAAAAGGAAAAGGGGAGGGAATTGTTGTTAGTGGTTAACGTAGATAAAGGAAAGGAAAGGGCATTTCCTTTTTTTCTTTAAAGAAAATCTTTGTTTAAAGTTAAAGTGCTAATTTAAATAAATTTACTTTAAAGGTATAGATAGGCAATTAAAAATTTTTTTAATTTTTAAAAGAAGCAATTTAAATGACGATAAATGAGTAAAGAGTACATAGTAAAGGCTTGAAAATTTAGAATATTTAAATAGAAAATTAATTTTATATACCGTAAATGCTCTAATTAAAGCCCTGGGCCCGTAGAATAAGAACTCGGTTGCTGGTTAGGTGACCTTACGACGGTGGTTAACCACGTGGTTTTCTTATTCTACCGGTTTACAATGACCTTGTGGTTCCATCGTCACCTAACCACCTTCTTATTCTACGGGCCCTGGGTCTATACAGTTATTCTACTCTCCTTTATTTTTTATTTTCCGGAATTTTCCGGATTCGAGTAAAAATGAGGGTTAGATATGGGCTTCTACTAGAGACTGGTCTTTAATTAGAGCATTTACGATAAAACTTTTTTCCTAAGAAACACCCTTCTTCGAAATATTTAACCTTCTTTTCAACCTCCCCTCTTAATTTATCCTCTCCTTCCTCCCTCACCCATTCCTCCCTCCAATTTATTCCTTTCCAATTATCCCCCCCTCCCTTCCCCCAAATATTCCCAACTTATTTTTTAACAGAAATGTTCGTTCTTTTATTTTTTTATCTAATTATTTCTTCCATTTTTTCCATAATTACAATTAAAAGGAAGTTTTTATTTGGCCATTAAATGTTTTTTAGTAGTAGTAGTTATGTAGAATTTTTTCCTTTTTTTCCTTTTTTCCTTTTTTAACTTTAAAAGTCTTCCCAAAAGTATTTTTTAATAAAGCTATTTTTATTTTTATATTTAAAGTGTACGCATTTTGCTATTTAATAATGACTTTATAGTAATTTCCATTTTTGTCCATAATTTTTTTGGATTTAAAAGATTCTTGATTTGGCATTTTTAATAAAAAAATATTTTTATTAACGTCATATTTTTAATAAATTTATAATGCAAATAAATCACGACACAAAACACAGCTATTCTAATCTCCTTTTTTATTTTCCGGAATTTTCCGGATTCTAGGTAAGAACAAATTAAGAAGGTGTATAACATTCTACAATCAACCCTCATTTTTTAGTCAATATTAAACATCTCTCATTATAAAATTAGATTTTTTCAGACTTGATAATGGACATGGATTTAGGTATCCGTATCCAGATATATTTCAGCGGATACAGGCGGATATGCGCGTCACTTTGAAATTATCTGTATCTGTATCCATTGCCCTGAATTTTTTCATCTCCAAAAATTTATGTAAAAATCAGGGTTCGACTGATGAAAATAAAATAAATTGAAAAAATTTTTTTGATTGAAATTAGGGGTAAATTTAAATAATTAATAAATTTTCCAAAATATTCTTAAATTCAAAAGTTTTCTAAAAAATTGCTTCAATATCCTTTTTCTATGATTTTTGTTTTTTAAAGATGACCTACCTATTTGTGTGTTCTCTGAAATTTTCTATTATTTTTAACATGTATTTTAATTACGCAACTACTTAATTAAATAATTTAAAAATAATATATACAGATTTGTCTCAGAAATTTTATAAGACTTCCTTAGTTAATTAGTATAAAATGGCAAAGAGCACAAAATCTCTCAAAAACTTTGTACGGATTCATAAGCTCATTTAAACGTCATTTAATTTTTTAATTAAAAAAATATTTTTAATATAAATAAAGGTAAATAAATGTTTAAATTTTATTTTATTTCTTTTATCTGACCTTCCCCTTTTTTCTTTTAATGAATAATACGGAAATATTTTTATTTAATATATTTTTTTGTTTGGTTACTAAGGGGATTGAAAGGAGTTTTTAGTTTGTCGTTTAAGTTTACTTTTATTTATTTATATTTTTTAATTCCATACAAAGCTGGACACGAGCGAAAAAAATTAATTCAAAAATTGACAACTGTGTTCAGAGCAAGGCTGGATTTACTTCCGCTTCCGCCTTCCTTCAGCTGCTTTTTTATTTTATTCCACCTTCTTCCGCTTCCGCCCTTTTAAAATTCAAAATTCTCCAGGTTCAGATCTGATACTATGTATAAAACATGGTTATCGGTTTGGAATTGAACTAAAAAGTTGAGGATTTCCAGTTCCGTTCTTCGATTCTGTTCCCAAATATCCGAAGATTTTCAAGCACCGAAAACCCTGCTCAAAAACATTAACTACCCAAAGATAACCAACTAGAGATCGGACTGGACCTGGACCAAGGCGTGGGATTTTTCTGTACCCAGAGTCCAGGCCCAGTCATTTTTTGACCTTCCTGGGGGTTTTTCATGGGCCTGGGTTTTTCCTGGACTGCAGGCCAGGATCCAGTCCAGGCCAATAAATCAAACTCCAAAGTTCAGGAACAGGTCCAGGCTTTTCAAAAATCTTAATCTCTAAACCAAACAAATTCAGGCTAATCACATTAGAGGTTCCAAAATTCGTTTAAAATAAATTTAAATTCTTTATCACCTCTAAATTATTTTTTTCTTTTATTTTTTAATTAAATAAAAAATATAAAAAAGGCGTCGAATAGCCCACACAGAAAAAATAAAATAAAAAAAAAGAATTTTTATTTCCATATTGCATTTCCTTATATTAATTTTATTTGCATATACTAATTGGTTTTTACTTCTAAAATAAATAAAATAAATTAAATTAAAAAGACCAATAACCAGAAGACAGATGGAAATAATTTTTTTCTAAGGAAAGAAATTTATTTTATTTTAATAAAAAGATTTTTTTGAAGAATTTAGAGAAATTGTTTTAATTGGAAATAAATTTTATTTTGAAAGTTTATACTTTTGAATTAAGAATTTTTTTATTTTTTATCCTATGGAGGGTTGGCCATTTTAAAAAGTGCTGGATAATTTATTATGTTTTTAGGGTCAAAATAAAGAAAAGAGGGGGGGGGGGGTACGAAGGTCGAAATAGACTTCTTTGATATTCATAAAATGGGGGAACACCCACTTTAAAAATACCTAAATACCTATTTTTATTTAATGAGATGTCTAAAGTGGATAAACTTTACAAAAAATTATCTCTTAAAATTTATAAAAAAAAGTTACTAGTCTATACAAAAAGATAACTTAGTCGCTTACTCAATTAATAGCAATTTATGTAATAATATAAAATTAAAAATTCTCATAATTCAAAAAAAAGTTCTGTCTATATACGTAATAATTAAATTTATTTTATATTTTTTATTTACACAATAATTTCTATTTAACTCAGTTTCAAATTTAGCTCAATTTCATTTTTATAAAGTTTATTATTTTTTACTTGAAAAATTTGTATTTGTAAAACATATTTTTCTTTAAATGTGCGATAATAATTAAATTACTGAAAATTATACTTTTTCCGGAAAGTTTTATATTATTAGGTATAACATAAAATCCGGAAAATATAATACTTTCCGGAAAATATACTAGTATAAATTTATTTTTCCGGAAACTATTTCCGTAAAATAATTTCTCATTAAAGTTTGAAATATATTTATTTCCGGAAAATCTATAACCTTTCCGGAAAAGTTATATTAAATTTATATTTCCGGAAAGTTTTAAAATTAATTAGAGTATACTGCATTATTTTTTCTTTCCTTCTGTTAATATCTCTAATACTATATTTTAACTTTTTATAGTCTAAATAATGGAAGAACAAGCTAAAATATTAATGACTTCAGAATTCTTACATAGAAATTTTACTAGTACTGAACTACTTATGCCTCTTAAAGTTGTTAAAATTATTAATTTAAAAATTAAATTAATTTTTTAAAAAGGGTTTCCGGCAATTTGTGGCTATAACCTATTTAGTTTGTAATTTAATTGGATTTATGGCAAATTCTTGGGTATTTTTTGTTGTGGCGCCTTTGCTTTGGTTAGGCCATGTACGAGTTCCAAAGTCTATTCTTTTCCATATTCTTGCACTTTGTGTATCTGATTTGGCTACAATGTGTGGTAAATTATTTTTTATTTTTCTTTAGAGAGAAAAAATTTTAGCCAGAAAATTTTAATTTTTTTATCATTTTTTTTTGAAAATTTTGTTAGCCCCGTATACCCGCCTACGAGCGTTCGGTATACAACTCAAGTTTAAATAAACTTTCCGGAAATTCTTCAATTTTCAAATAAGTTTTAAGTCTTTCTCTGACAAGTTTATTTTACTGCAAGCTGGTAAGTACATAGGTATGTATTTTTCCGGAAACTTGGCGTTCTATACGTTTTTGCGCACACCCTAGAAAAATATATCAAATAATTTTTTCTTCTTATTTCCCTCAATTTTCCCCAGGAATGGTTCTTCTAAATTTGGAAATACTTAACGGAACTTGGCGTTTTGGACTAGCTGGCTGCAGAGCCTATTTACTTTTTGATTCCCTAAATAAATTTTCTGCCCCAGCAATTGTTTTGTTAATTTCTCGTACTTGTTATTCAATAATATGTTTGGATAAAGGCCGTTTACGTCAAACAACAAATAATAATAGCGGTGTTAAAACAGCTTTTATTCAAGTTATGGTTGCTTTGGCAATTGTTTTGTGTCTTCTTTGGCCTCTTCTTGTTTACTCTCAAGTAATTTTTGTAATTAATTAGAAAATTAATTTAAAAATATTTTTTATAGGTCACAGAAATTGTTGTACGTATTGATAGACATAAACGACAAGAACTGTGAGGATTTTATATTTTATTTAAAATTTAATTTTTTTAGGTTTGTTCGTAAATGTGCCTTTTTACCTCCGCCAAATGTTGAATTGCTTTTTAATATTGTAGTCAGTATAACTAGGTGGGTTAAAATAAAATAAAAATAAACTTTCCGGAAAGGTTTATAGTATATTAAATTAAAATAAACCTTTCGGAAAAATAGGTTGACATTTGTATAATAACTTTCCGTGAAATTTATAATTAGGTGAGTCTTGAAAAAGTAAAATGCAACTTTCCGGATCATTATACTCACTAGATTGCGACAAAATCGCACTCACGGGACCCGTAAATGGATTAAATTTAAAAAGATCGAACCGGAGGGATCCAGCGGGATTAATCTCGTAAGATTCCGGGACGGGATCTCACAAAATCCCGTACAGAATCCCTCCATGCCGCACTCTAACACCCACATTAACACACTTAATTTTTTTTATTATTTTAGTTACTGCATTCCTTTTGCCGGCTTTCTCTTTTGGTATGCATCCGTTCCTTTCTTCCTTTGGAGGAGAAAAGAACTTTTGAGCCAAAATCCATCCTCATCTTTATCTACCCAAAGGTTATCTACCCAAATAAATTATCTAAATTTTATCTTCATTTCTAGTCATCAACCAATTTCTATTAAATCTGGAATTACGGGAAGTGGGGGTATTCCAAACAGTTTTCCTGCACCTTCCGTTGCCGTTATTCGAAGAGTTGTGGTTACCGTTGTTGTGTTAGCAATGGTCTATTTAGTCTGTTGGACACCTTATTGGATAGGAATGTATGCCCAAAGACTTTTTCATTTGAGAATGACTAAACAGAGTAAGTTTATTGGAAGTTTTTCCGGATATCCTTCCCCCCCCCCCCCATTTTTAACATTTTTTTAATTTTAGCTGTAATTGTCATGTATTATGTACATTTAATGCCATATATCAGCTGTGCGGCATACCCGGCAATTTTCACTTTATTTAATCGCCCTATCCGTTCAGCCCATTATCAATGGAGGCGGTCAATGCAGAGAAGAATGAACGGAAGTCAGTTGGTGAGGAGAGTGAGGGATGCTTTAGTAACTAGGTAAAAAGGCTTTAGAAAATACTTTCCGGAAATATAAAATTAAATTTTCAGAACAGACAGTCAAAGGTCAATGAACAGAAGAGGCACAACAAAAATTTCTAGCAGTATTTTAAGAGAAAGACCGAGTAGTTGTGAAATGGAAAGACACCAAAGTTGTGTGTTACTGACAAGAAAAGAATCCCCTTTGGCTGCTGTCAGTTTTTGAATTTGAAAATATTTTTGAATTTTTAATTTTTTACTCAGGGTGTTTAATTAATTAATGATCTTATTTTTATTGTATTTTTAATTTAAAATTGTATACATGTATAAATTAAACTTTAAATATACCTTCTTGAAAATACAAAATAGACTTGCTAGAAATATATTCCTTCAGGAAATATACTACCGTATATCTCTAAAAGAATGACCCTTTCCATTTGAATGGCCCTCTCTAATAGAATGGCCCCCTAGAGGATGATCGAAAAACAGAATGGCCGGCCATTCTATTAGAGATAATACGGTATATTTTAAATTCAGGATACAAGTTTCAGAATTAATTTAGGTAATTATTTTCTTTGTATGTACATGAAAAAAACTTTTATTGGGGCGAAAAATAAAAACAACAACGGCACTCACCAACCGGGTTATGATCGATTGATCTTTAAAAATAAATCGCCGGACTGCGCATGCATAGTCTTTCTTCTCTTTTCGGCTTTTTCATCTCTCTCCCAGCTTCAGGGCAGATAGTTAGTGGAGGTATTCTTTCATTCACATACATACAAGGCCACCCATCAACCACCAAAACTTCTCTTCTCCTCTTCCTTTCTAGAAACACATTTTCCCCCCAAAATTAAATGGGAATCGACGACACTTTCCCCTTCTTATTAAATTTAAAATGGTTAAGAAAGAATTATCGTCGGAGAGGGGTTATCCTGCTTTGGGTGATTGGAATTTTGGCATTTTTGCTTTGTTGGGTATTGCTAACTTTGTTAATTTTGTTGGCACAAGAAGCTGTAAGTGTGTGAACATAAAAACAATTTTTAATTCCCCTTTCAAAGTTACTCGGCCCCGTTTTCTTAACAAAATCCTCTTCCTCCTCTCTTTTAACAGTAGACCCAGATTCTTATGCTGGAAGGGGAGTTCAACTTTTGGTTGGGCACTTCAATGGGAATTTGCCGGCAGAGAGAAGGGCTAACTTAACTGAAGGTTTTTTGAGACTATAAATCTTGAAAATATTTATAGACGAATTAAATAAAAATAATTATTCGCCAATTCCCGAAGCGGGTCAAAATGGACACCCTGTGGAATTGAGTCCGGAAGAGGAGAAAAGAGCAGAACATACTTTTGGTATTAATCAGGTACTAAACTTTACAAAAATTTCCCCCAAAAAACTTTTTTTACTTCTTCAAATAAATAAATACATTTCCAATCAAATAAAAATAGGATTCAATAAATAAATCAAATTTTGTATCAATAGTCGGTATTTTGTTCATGTCCCCCCTCCCCCTATTTGTGTCTCAGATTAATTTTCCTTTTTCTTTTTCGCCTCAGAATGTCAAATTTCTTTTTATAAGACTTGATCGTTGCCACTGCCGCCTATTTTCTTTCCTAATTTTTGCTAATTTAACTTAAATTTTACTTAGAATGCTTGAGGATTATACAAGGAAAATTAATTTTTAACTCAAATAAGCGGGGGATATGAACAAAATACCCTTTTAGTCTTATTTACAACGGTAGAAGGAGGGTTGTCAGTTACACCAAATTCTTCGGGTAACTAAAACAGAACCTAAAATCTTAGGTTTTTCTGTTTGGTTTTAAACTGACAACCCTAAACGAGAGCAGAGGTGGGTTGGAATTCTGGTTTCCGGCGTTTTTTCCTTCCGATTTCCGAAAAAAATTTTGATTTCCGATTTCCGACTATTGAGTCAATTCCGATTTTCGGCTTTTCTGATTTCCGACACCTCTGACTGTTCTGAAACACGTGTTAACTTCTTTAAAAATTTCTTTTTTTTACATTTTCTTTTAACATTTTTACATAGTATGTAAATATGTACATTTCCTCTTTTACTAATCTGCTTTGCGCTTGTTGTCTTTTCCTTCCTCTTTGTTCTAAAATTTTATTAAAATTAATTTTGAATTTCAAATTAAAATAATTAAACTAACCACTTTTTTATCCTCTTTTTTAAAAATTCCCTCAATTTTATTTAAATCATAAAGACTATATCCCAAATTAATATTATCTTTATAAAATAAAATTTTTCCATTTTTTTCAATTTCGTAAGGCTCTAATTTAATTTCATACTCATCAAATATTTTTTCCATTTTTGGAAGTATTTCTTTTTCACAATTTTCATTGAATATTTTAAATTTAAATTTTTCTTTTTCATTTAAATAAATTGAAAAAACTTTACAAACTCCGGTTACAAAAAGAATCATGCCGAAAGAATGTTTTTTTAAATTATCTAATTTACTTTTTATTTTAGACATCAAATCTTTGTCCAAATCATTATCCAACTCTTCTTCCTAAAATTTTTTTTTCAATTTTTCAAATTTTATTAGACTAAATCTTTTGGACCCACGGAGTTCATATTCTACTTTTTCGATTCAGATACTTTTTTTAGAAATAATCTCTTTAAAGGGACATTGGAAGACAAATTAAAAGAAGGGATGGTAAAGGTTAAGCTGGTGTGCTTTTTCGATATTTTTTTGTTTGCCAGTAAGTAATCGAGTGTGCTGAGTTCAAATTTGTGTTCATTTTTTCTGTTTCGAATCCCGCACCCTAATTCGTACTCGAAAAAATTAACATAAATAGTTGATATATTTGTAATACACATAAATATTTATATGTACCTTTCTTTGATATAAATTATCCAAACATACAGAAAAAATTGACAATTTTTCAGCATTTACAAAAAACCCAAAAATATTCTCGTCTAATATATCTGATAGTGACTGCTTTATATCTTTCAAATTTTTAGCATTTAAATATTTGTGAGCAAAATTTTTATTTGTAAAAAGGTCTTTATATTGTTTTTCTTGTTCGCCTATCCATTTTTTAATTTCTCTACCGTTAATGTCATTAATGTCATCACTATCCAAAGTTATCACTAAATTTTATTTTAAGTGTTTGAAAGGTTATATCGATTTTTGGATATTCCTCCCAAATTTTTTTGGATTAAATTAAATGAGACATTGTAAAGATAATAATACCCTTGTTTTTATTTTTCTTAAGGGAAGGAGTTCCTTGACAAACATTTCAATCAAAATTCTCATTATTAAAAAGTAGGGGGTTGTCTTCGACTCCCTAACCCCGCCTAACGATGATTTGTAGGCCATTTGCCAATAACTGACATGCTATTCTCCGACATTCCTGAAATATTCCTCCCCGATGGACCAACCCTATTAAAAAAGAATAGATTTTCCCTCGTCTTTAAATTCTCCACAAAAAATATTTTAAAATCTTTTAAATACCATTATGTTGTTCTTGCATAACGTTTTGTTTCTTTCTGTTAATTAACTTTGAATTAATCACTTGGATATCAATCATAAAAAGTAATAAAATAATTACTTTATGAAGAATCATAATTATAGAAGGATTTTTTAAAATTTTTTCTTTAAATTTTTTCTTTTGAAATTTTTCTTTTAAAAATTTAAAATTGAAAAAAAATGAATAAATTAATGAAGGCAGCATCTCTCCCTTTATCTCCCCCATAGAGAGGGAGAGTCTCGACTCCTCCACTCCCTCTCTCCCTCCCTCCTGAAAAATTGAATGACTGATTGATTCTTTCACATGTGTAAAAGTCAGGGGGAGAAGTCATGTGTAAAAAATCCCCATGACTTGAGATTTTGACAATAAATTAATCAATTGAAAATTTTTAAAAAATTGATTGTCTATACATTCCCTCTCCCTTAAAATTCCCTCCAACATTGACAAACACTTAAAAAGATCTTTTCCGGAAAGTTTTATATACACACAATTTCCAGTTCAACTTGTTGGCCAGTGACTCGATAGCAATAAATCGAACATTACCGGATATTCGTCGAATTCAATGTCGGGCTTATGCTGAAAAGCTGCCTCCTATTAGTAAATTACCGGATACTTCTATAATTATTGTATTCCATAATGAGGTGAGGCTGTTAAATAGAAAATGAAAGTTTAAACCTGTTAAGTTTTTTAAAGGCCTTCTCCACACTGGCACGTACAATAACAAGGTTGGATAAATTTTGTCTCTGGATAAAATTTCGTCACAGGGATGTGCCGTTTCGTCTATTTTTACTGACCCGAGTTTTGGCTCGCCCCTGTTGTAAACTTAAATTTATTTCCGGAACATTATACATATAATTTTTGAAAGTAAAAGAAGTTGTTGAACAGACATAGCAGGGATGGAGAATTTTAAATTTTAAAAAGCGGAAGCGAGGTAAAAAAAGCGGAATGTTGCGGATGGCGGAATGCGGAAGCGTATCCATCCCTGATACATATTTGTATTTAATTGGATTTCCATTCCTCTGAAAATAATACTTACATATGTATATTTTCCGGAAAATTTATTCAAAACATTTATTGATTTTTACAGCGTCATCAACCGATCGCCTCATTCATTATTGCGTGAGATAATTCTTGTCGATGACTTCTCAAATCGAAGTTTTTAAAAAATAAAAACAAATATTTTTTTTTCTTTTTTAGAATTTCTGGGGGCTGAATTGGAACTCTTCTTACAAACTTTGCCTATCAGAATTAAACTTATTAGGGCTAAAGAAAGGGTTGGATTAATTCGAGCAAGGCTTATGGGGGCACAAGAAGCTGTAGGAAATGTTCTTACTTTTTTGGATGTGAAGAAACTTTTTATCATCACTCTTTTTATAAATTTGTAGTTTTTTAGTCCCATTGTGAATGTACCCGTGGATGGCTGGAACCGTTGCTGGCCAGAATAAGGAAAGAAAGAAAGGCTGTTGTTTGTCCTATTATTGGTAATAAATTTGTAATTATTTAATAGTTTTATGTAGATGTTATAAATGACCAGACATTTGCTTATCAAAAAGGAATCGAATTATTTAGAGGAGGATTTAATTGGAATATGCAATTTAGATGGTGAGTAGAGTAGCTAATACATTGTGTCTAACACTCTAATTCTATACTCTGTTAAATAGAATCCGGAATGAATGTACATATGTATGCATATATTTTTCCGGAATGTATATTTGGTAGGAGTTTCCGGAAAGTTGATTATATGTATTATATGTTTCCGTAATTACATTCTTATATTTATTTTTCCGGAATATACATATATTGTATTATGTTTCCGGAAAGTTGATTATATTATATGTTTCCGTATTACATGCTTTTTAACTATGTCTATTTTTCCGGAATATATTATATTACGTTTCCGGAAAGTTCTGTTCTTCCCTACTACTCTATGTATAATACTTCACACATTTTCCGGATTATAGAAAAACAGCGAGAGAGTTTAAAGCTTCAGAAATACGCAAGAATTAATAATTTTTAAGGTATGCAGTTCCAACAGATATGGCCAAGCAAAGGCATCAAAAAGACCCTACAGCAGCCATTGTGTAATTTAAAAATAAAAAATTACTTTTAATTTTTTAAAAGTTCTCCAACAATGGCTGGCGGTCTCTTTAGTATAGACAAACAATTTTTCCAAGAATTGGGTGCTTATGACCCGGATATGGACATTTGGGGAGGGGAGAATTTGGAAATGTCTTTTAGAGTATGGCAATGTGGAGGTGTTATAGAAATTCTGCCTTGCTCCCACGTTTTTTTTTGAAATTTAAAGAAAAATAAAATCCCCTAAAAAGGTTGGCCATGTATTCCGACATGCCTCTCCCCATGATTTTCCTAAAGAAAAAAGTTCTGGTAAAATACTTAATTCAAACTTGGCGAGAGTGAGTGAAGTATGGATGGATCAGTGGAGGTAGGAAATAGATTAAATGGAAGGAAAAGATTAAAAAAATATTTTTAAGGCATTTCTTTTATAAAATATCACCGCGTGGGTTTATATTTTTTAAAAAATAAAATGAAAAAAATTTTTTAGAGGCTTCTGCTCTAATTCCTTCCTTAGATGTTAGTGAAAGAATTGAATTACGCAAAAAATTAAACTGCAAAAATTTTAATTGGGTAAATAAACTTAATAAAGAAAGAGCTTTATAGTATTCAGGTTTCCGGTTCATACTGATTTAGACTTTCCTTTCCCTTTTAGAGGCCAACCATAATTAAAAATGTTAAAATGACCCAAAAGAATATATCGATATTCCGTAAACTCCCCCCCCCCCCCTCCCTTAAAAGTGGCTGATTAATAGTAGGGTTCTCCGCCCTGGGGATTAATCACCATCCTCGAACCTTAATTAATAGTGGGAAACTTGGAGGATAACAACAAAGTAGATTAATAAAATAAAAGATATTTAACTAATTATCAATTTTTAATAAGTATTTACGAAATGTGTGGAAAGACAATTTTTTACCTAATGGACGTTCTGCACTTATTGGCCGTGTAAATTAATTAACTCAATATTCTTTAAATTTTTTAAAAAGTAAAGTTTCGTCATCTATCCTCAAATTCTTGTCTTTTTGGCCGACCTTCAAATCCAGGGAAGAGACATCGTTTAACAATGGGGACATGCTCTCTAGGTTTTGATATATGGCAGGTGGAATGTTTATGTAGTTGACATTAAACAATTTTGTAGTTTTGGGTATTGGCTTCGTCCAAAGAATCAGAAGGTGTTAGATTAATGAGTGACGAGCATCAATGTTTAAGTGCAGCTAAAGAACAAACAGATAATAATGTTTGGAGAGTTCAATTAAGGGAATGTGGTGGACATAGTAAGGGAAGAAATGATAAAGGGTTGGGTTAAAAACGGGGAAAAAGGAGGGAAGGGATTTTAGAGATGATCTAGAGAGGGGGTAATGCTTCCTTCGATTTCTTAGGACAGGGATCTGAGGAGAAGGGAGGAATGCTTCATACTTTTTGAAGTTTAGTGTAAAATGAAATTTAATTTATTGGAATCCCTTCCCTCTCTCGTTCTCTCTCTCTCGGAATCTTCCTTATACATATTACAATTCATTGAGATGAACAGAATTTAAGGATAAAAGTGTTTAAACAAAAGAATTTTTACAAAAAAATCTTTTAATTTAAGAAATGGAATATTGGCGTTGGGAATATCGAGTGAGTTGAAGTTTAATTAAAATCTAAATAACATTTAAAGAACCGACATTTTGTCCACATAAACAGCAGTTTATGTTTGGATGAACCAATAGAAACAGCTAATTCCTTCCCTTCTGCAAATATTTTTAATTTTGATGGAAAAGAGGAAAAACCTGAAAGATTACCAAAAATGTCAAAATGTGTTAGGGGAAAATATTCACAGGTAAAAAAATGAAAAGAATTTTTATCTTGAATTAATTTCCCCCTTTTTTAAAGCAATGGGAATTAAATGAAATTAAATGGCTTCCAGAGAATAATAAAAAGAATTAAAGGAGGAAATAATTTAAATTTTATATTAATTTATTGTAAATTTTGTTTTGTTTTAAGTTGAATTTCATGAAAAATTATTTTTTAAATTTCGAATTTGGTGGTAAATAAATACTGTAGACGATTAAAGAATTAGTGATGAAATGGGCTAGCGTCAAACTGATTTTAAAATTAGCTTTGGGATATATAATTTTTTTGGTGACCGGATCCGGCCGGATTTTTCCTGAGTCCGGGTTCCAAATCCTGGGTTTTTCGCAATAGTCGGATTAAAACCGGACCGGATTAACCCAAAGAAATCCGGTCCGGCATGTTGTTGCAAATCCGGGTCTGGGAAAATCGATTTTACCGGTAACTAGTTTTTTGCTTGAATTCTACTTTCTTTTTGTTTTAATTTTTATTTAGAAAAATGTGTATGTGTATATTTATGTTTAATTAAAAACAATGAAAAAATGACAAAAATTTATTCGTTTACTTTCCACAACTCAAATTTACCAGCTATTTTTCAATGTGATAATTGGACAGCTCAACAAGTTGCCGAATGGTTAAATGGTAAAAATTTAAAGAAATATATTTTTATAACTGAGCTTATTAAAAATCATTTTTTTAAATTTGCGGACAACTTTTGCGGACAATTTTCCCCTATTTTTTGTCCGCAAATTTTATCCGCAAAAATTTTTTTAATTTTTAAAAAGGCGTAGATGATGGAATGGCTCCCTATATCAGACATTTTGTTACACACAATATTACTGGAAGTAAATTGTTAAATGTTGATAATGATACTTTGAAGAGAATTGGTGTAAATAGAGAAGCTTCGCGTGCAAAAATAATTTCTGCAATTAATTTACTTTTGTATTATGTAAGGAAATTTTTTGTTATATTTTTTAAAAATATATTTTAGAGTTATTCAATTAAATATGAAAATTTACAAAAATTGGCTTTGAAGACGAGGTTTTTTTAAATTTTTTGATCCGTTTAGTTTGCCCTTTTTAAATTTCCGGTAATATTGAACCGGACAGACCCCCTTTTTTCCTCCCCAATTTTATTCCCTATAATTTTACTTCTTTTTCTTTGTTTGTCTGTCCGGTTCAGTATTACAAATTTCCTAAGTATTTATTTTTCGATTTTGCTACGGCTCCTTTATTATTTTTTGTTTTATCACAGTCCTACAAATTTATTAAAGGGATCTTTTTAAATCCAAATGAATTTTTTAAAATAATTTAGCCAGAATCACATATATCGAGCAAAAAGGAGTTTAAAAACTTGAATTTTTCTTTTCAAAAATTTTTCTGTCCCAATCTCGGAAATTTACTTGTTTTTGATCAAAAAATTTTATCTTTTATTTTTTCTGAAGGGTTTGTACAAACGAAATACTCGAAGCAGTCTCCACAGCCACTCCAATAATCAATAATTCTTCAAATGCTTCAATGCACATAGAAGTATTAAATAATGTTTTGGGTGCATTGGCTAGCACATATGAAAATACTATAAGGCTAATATTTTGGTTGGAAAGGTTTGAATTTGTTTATTTAAAAATTTTAAAAAATAAATTTAAAAAAAAGAAATCCTTTTGTTGGAAATAAAAAATATGCAAAAATGAGAAATAATTTGGCGACATATGTTGATGAAATGGTTGATTGTGTTAATAATCCAAACAATCCAAAATTCTTTTCTGTTCCGCAATTGTTGATTGAGGTTTGTTAAACTCGGGATTTATAAGAGTTTTGTTAGGATATTTAGCAAAAAAAACATTTTTATGTCTAGCAAATTAATTATTCTCGAGTAGGCTGTCGGTTCCTGGAAATTCTTCGGATATCCGGAACCGAACCGAAAAATCATCGGTTCTTCGATTCGGTCCAGACAATCGACAACCCTATTCTCGAGTGGATGCAAAATATTCTTTTAATATTTCCTCAGACGAAGTTAAACGCTTAAGCCTTAATCGGATTTTAGTTTTCGATGTTGACCCGGACAATTTGCTAAGTGGAATGTTTTTTACCAATTAACTCGTCAACACATTTTATTTTAGTGCATCCTTTGATTTTTTTAAAATTCTCTAACGATAAGAAATGTTCCTAAAACAAAAAAACTTTAAGACTCCTTCTCCTTGTTCTATATTAAAATTCTAGTTTTTTCTAATATTTTAGAGAGCAAAAATGATTCAACAAGTTTGTAACGAAATAATTCATTTGCCCGATCCAAGTATTTTATATACTGCATTTCTCGATAGAATAACTATTAGAAGACCTGCTTCTGCTGATTGGGTATTGTTTTTTTGAAATTAATTTTTAGAAAATTTAATTTAAGGGTTTTGAGATTGGAAGAACCTGTTTAGGCATAAATTTAATAACTCGAGTTGATTACAATTCCCCGTCTGCATTTCCAGATAAATTTGATGTTGGGGATGAAATTTTGGAGGTTTTTTTTCTTTAAAAAAATTTTTTTTTTAATTTTTTCAAAAAAAGATTAACGGCCAATCAGTTATTGGATGGAAAAGGACAACACTTTTACGCCGTTTAAACGAAAAACAACAATTTTTGAGGCCCGGACAGGCACAATTCTCGAATTTAGAAAATGTTGAAACTCAGCTACTTTTGTGTAAAAGACCGAGAGAAAGTTGCTCTCCTCAAAGATTTCCTAAAATACAGGATTGTGGGAATTTGGGAGGGGATCAAGAGGCGAAGAGATTGACTAAATTGGCTTTGGATTTTAAAAATAAGGTTTGGAATTTTTAAATTGTTTTTTAAAAGTTATCTAAATTTGAATATACAATATTTACTTCCGACAAAACCAAAATTATTTTTCTATTGGTAAATAAGCAGAAATAAATGGAAATGGTTTTTAATGCGAAAGACGGGTTATCTTGTTTCAATAAAAAGATTTAGAGTTTTTTTAATTCCTTCCATTCCCCATTGATCATTTTTGGAATATTATTCTTACGGCGTTTTCTCTTATTTTTCTGCTTACTTTTAGCTTTTCTGCTGACTCATTATTCATGGTTAATATTTTTTAATTTGATGAAAGATAATTTTTTATCCCTTTCCTCTCAATTAATTTTTTTCAAATTTTTTATTAGATTGGAACAGATTTTTCTATGAGATGGCATCGAAATCAAAAAGAAATTTCAAACGAATTAAAAAAACAAGAAAACAACAATTCCTCCAACCATTTAGCCCTTCGACGTGTTCGTTCTTCAAGTTTTACAGCAAATGTAAATTCAAATAGTCGAAGATGCAGTGATTGTTCATTACCTCAAGCAAGTAGATGTATTTCACTTTTAATTCCAACTGGGAAACAACAATTATTTCGAAGAGCTTCTGTGTGGAATGAAAGCCCGCCTGGCACTTTACATTCTCCTTTTAAGGTTTTTTAGGAAAATTAATTTTGGGATTAAATATCCTGCCCCCTTAATCCACCCTACCCCCTGGCTACGAGCATGAGGGGAATTACATTATAGGTGAATTACATATGATAATAACTGGGAAATTAGCAGACTATTTGAAAATTGATTATTGTGTCTTGACGAGTACTCTATTACCCCCAAAAATGTCTCGAAACATTTTTAGAAGAAATAACGAATTAAAAAAAAAATTTTAAGGATTCAAATTCATGGCTACTTTTACTAGCTTCTTGGGGCACAGAAAATAATCGTTTGGCAACAACAACTAGACCCGATCGAATTCAAAAAAGGCCTCCACCATTGAAGGGGATTCTCGAACCTGGCGAAGTTTCTGTTGTGGTGGATAAAGGAGAAATTGAGGATGGACAAAATGGTTAGAAAATTTAAATTTAACTAATGGTCATAAAAAATAGTGATCCATAAATTAACATAAATTTTACGGCCTAACATTAGGTGTAAAAATTAAAATCTGAGGTAAAATTCATCTTTGATATTTTGTGGTATATTGACTTTGCACTGGTATTTGGGGGTTCTATTTAATTTATGTAGCCTTCTCGGTTCTACTTGACTTTATGAGTCCAATCGAACTTTATGAGTCCAAACAAAACTTTATGAGTCCAATCAAAATTTATGAGTCCAAACAAAAGTTTATGAGTCCAAACTAATTTTATAAATCCGACATGCCTTATTATTCTAAGCAAAAATTGTGGATTTACTACAGTTTATGATTCCAATCACAGCTCATGAGTCCAATCAGATTTTTGTGAGCTATGAGGATAGGTCGTCAGATCAAGGCTGGTGATGATAAAAGGGATAGGTTTATGTTGCCGACCCAGAACCCAGCGACCGTTGACTCCCGCAAGGCGCGTGCCGCAAAACCCCGCGCGAAGCGCGGGGTTTTGCACAAGCGCCTTGCCTATGCTCCATAGGTCTAACAACATAATCCTTTCATTTTTAATGTATTATTTAATGAATGTATTATTTAATAAAATCTAATAAAATGTGATTGGACTCATAAAATTCCTATGGACTCATAAAGTTTGTTTGGACTCATAAAGTTTGATTGGACTCATAAAGTTTTGTTTGGACTCATAAATCTTGATTGGACTCATAAAGTTCGATTGGACTCATAAAGTCAAGTAGAACCGCCTTCTCTTGAATTTTTTCCGTTATACCAACATAGGTCGCAAATTTTTTTATTTTGTAAGAGAATATCCAAAATTAAAATTATTGTCCGTTTCATGAACTTAAATGTCTCCAACTTTTGTTTTTACTTTTAAAAAAAGAATATTTTTAAATTTAAAGGTATCGTCTTTTCAAGTGTTGAAATAGTTCAAGAAAATGAATTACTCAAAATTGGAACTTCACTTTCTGTTATAGTTGAACCTGAATGGAATGCCCCAATAAAAGAAATTACTGGAATATCAACACAACAAAGAATTCCTTTTTCTGAAAATGCAGTTAATCCGTTACCTGTTATTAGTGAATCTCCTTTGAGGTGTTTTTAAAAATAAATAAATTTTATTATTAACCTCCCTTTCAAAATTTTAACAAAAACTTTTCTTATATTTATTGGAATGCCAGGGACTCTATAACTGACTATAAAATTTGTTGTTCTTCCACTAAGGTTGGCGGATAGTTGGAAATCTTCGGATATCCGGATCCGAACCGAAGATTTTCAGATATCCTGCCTTTTTTCGGATCCGGATCCGCCAACATTAGTTTCCACACATTTTATATTTTTTATTAGGTACTTAAAGGATTAAATATATTATTTTTTGTAAGTCGCGGAAGACTTTGAGGCGTTTTTTGAAAAAGATTTTTTTGCAACTCGAAAAGGGCACATTTCCGCTAATTAGGAACAGGGGGATTCAGAAACGTTTCTAAATTTAATTTTATAAAGCAATATCCACGCCAAAATTGCTCGTTTCTTTTATGGAGAATTCTCAACAACTCCATCACCTAGTCCATCAAGTATAAATATACAAAATTCTTCCCAAGATTTAACAATAAAAACTTCAACAACATTTTTACCCAAACAAACAACAAATCCTGAATGTAAAACCCCAATAACTCCAAATTCTAAATATTCACTAGAATTACCCTTTTCTTCGAGTACTTCAACAAAATTGGGGGAGGGAAGTTCAAGTAGTTTATGTTCTGTTGATTCGCCTTCCTATACTTCTACTATTGTTAAAACAGCAAGTTCGAGTAGAAATAGATTGGCTGTGAGTTTTTTTGATATATTTTTATGAAAACTTTAAAATAAATCGGGGACCTAACTTTAATGACAATCTTGCAGTAATGTCAGTTTTTTTATTCCAACGCCACTTGTACTACAATCTCACTTTATTGTCAAATTTCTCTGTTTTTAGTTGATCTCTTGTTAATAGGGTTGCCGTTTTCGAGTCGTGTCGACGTTCGAGTCGTTTTTTTTCGGGCCTTATTTTTTCGGCCGGCCCGACCGATTTTTCGGGCCAAAATTCGATGCCTGACTCGATCTTTCGGACCAGACCGGGCCGGCAACCCTGCTTATTAAACCAGATCCTTCCATTACTAAAGTCAACATTTTTTTCATTTTAGCCTTTGGCTGAACCAGATGAAGTTGGTGATTTATTATTAACTTATGTGCCAATATCTTCATCGGAAAATGTTTGAATTGAAATTTTTTGTTAAAAAAGATTAATTTTATTTATTTAGGCAATAAATAATTGCCAATCAACACAAAATATATCATCAAAAACCCCAATTATTGAGGGATTAATTTTGCGAGAATTATTCCAATCAGAATATAAAAGACAAATTTTTAGAGCTTCGTTTAGACGAAAACGTTGGGCAAAATGTTGGGGGTTAATTAAAGGAGGGATATTTCAAATTTATTCAAATCAAATGGTAAAAAATAATAAATTATTTTGGAAATTAATTTAAATTTTAAGTCAACTGAAGCAGAACTTTTAATTGATTTATCTTTGAGTACAATTACAACTAAACCTGAAATTCAAACTTCTAAAAAACAGTTAAATAAATACTTTAGTATTTTCCGGAAAACATTTAAAATTAATTTCGAAATAACAATAAATCAATGTTGGATTGGATATGGGGGGGGGGGGAAGCTGGATTTGAATATATAGTGTAAGATAGAATGTCTCCTAAGTATAGTGGTTGTGGATGTTTGTTAACCCAGGATGTTATGTCCAAAATATTCTAGTTTTGTTCCCGGAGGTATTATAGGGCTAAAGCGAAACGTAGGGTAGTGTGTAGGCCTTTTTTATATTAATAGTAGCGTGGTTCACTATCCCTGAACAGGTTAACAATCGTGAATTTACTTGACACGATTGAACCAACTTCTGTTTTAACTTTTTATCCTAACAATAAGCTTATCTTTTACAACCTTAAACATTCTTTTTCTCCCAGTTTTCGATTCTTGTTTAAAGGCATCCTGGGCCCACTCTCCTCCTTGGAAAAGTAGGAAAAGAAGACATAACTTTCCGTAAAATAAATTCTAAATTTTTATTTTTTCTTTTATTTTTAGCATTTTCCTACTAAAAAATAAAAACAAAGGATTAAAATTACATTTTGCTGTTTATTCAAATGAAGAATTAAATAAATGGTTAGAAGCAATTATTCAAGAACAACAAAATACTTTAATTATGACATCCTCAACTTCTTCAACTGAATGCCCAAATATTTTACAAAAATCATCTTCTAGAGCTTCTAATATTATTGAAGGAAGTTCTCCTCCACCAATGATTGTACATGTTGTTTCTGGTCGTCAATCACCTCGGTGATATTTTTTAAATTTTACTTGGCTTTAAAAATTGATTTTTGGATTTGCACTTTTATGTATTAATAATTAGGGTTGGAGTCCGATCCGAAAGATCTGTCGGGCATCGAATTTTGGCTCGGTCGGGCCGACCCGAGAGAAATGACTCGAACGTCGGCTTGACTCGAAAACCCTAATCCTAGTATCAATAAATGTAAGGGAAGAATATTTTTGGAAAATACATTTAGAGACTAATTCTGAATTAATTCTGAAACATTTTTTGAGAGTCATTTAGAGTAAAATAAATTTTAAAAATAATTTTGAAACAAAAATTCCCCCAAACATTTTATAAAATTAATTTTAAGAGATAGTGCATATCCAAAATTTTGAGACTTTAATTTTTTACTTTACACTCGATTAACTTTAAATTTACTATATTTTTGAATGTGATTTTTTCTATTATTTGTTTTTTAAAAATATTTTTCTATTCCTTTATTTCTAAAAATTTTAGTCATTTTAATATTGTGATTTTTGATTTTTTTTGATTCAATTTTTGATTTGCATTTTTGTTTACCAAAGAAATAATCTGACCAAAAAAGACTGAAAAGTTTTTATTAGTGTTGTTGGCGACCGGTTTTGTTTTCCCTGTGGCGGCCCAAAACCCCTTATTCTTCTCTCTTTCACCCGCCACAGGGAAAACAAAACCGGTCGCCAACAACACTAGTTTTTATTTTGAACGGAGCACGTGTGACGTCTCCTCTACTCGTTCCTTAAGTGTTATGCTCGATGAAGGACATTTTTATAGTATTTTTTGGTCAAAAATACATTTTAATTACATATAACTCAATTAATTTTCTAGTCGATAAAGCTTTAATAAAACCTCTATAAATTCTCTAAAATTTTTGAAAATAAATTTGACTATACATATTTAGTTTATATTTTTTTAAAAAAGCTTAATTTGACTCTCATTGTAAAAATATTTCTAAATTAAATTCTTGAAGACATTTCTCTTTTAATTTTCTAGAATTATTTTTACTTTTTGAAAACATGATAAAGAGAGTCAATTTATTTAAATGTTTAATTAATTTTTAAAAGATTTGGAATTTAACTTTTGTGGAATTTAACTACTACCAAGCATTTTTAGAGGGTTTCTTTGTTTCAATTTTTGTATTTAATTGAATGAACAATTTAATTTTTATTTTTATTTATTTTTTATTATTTTGTCAATTAAATTATTCTCAAAAATGTTATCAAACAAAATTTACTAATTTTATTAAATCAAAAGAACAACAATGTATTGTTAATGAACGTTTTTTACTTTATTCTGTTGTAGGTCTTTTTGGCATTTTGTATTTTTAAAAGAAATTTTTAAAAGAATCGTGGAGAAGGCTTCAATTTAAGAAGGGATGTTTATATGAGGGTGGCTAATGTTGTTAGACAACTTAGAGAGAAAGGTGAGGGGATGGAGCTTTTGAAATTTTCTTTTTTGATTCAACTTTGAGTAATTTTCCTAAAATATTATTCCTAAAAAAGGCAACTTTTTACACTTAGACAGTAAGGTTGGTGGATCCGGATCCGAAAAAAGGCCGGATATCCGGAAATTTTCGGTTCGGATATCGGATCCGGACTATTCGTCCAACTATCCGCCAATCTTACTAAACAGTCCAAAAATTATCTAATAATTAAAGAGTACCTTAAATTTAGCGTATCGTTTAAATAACTCCCCCATTCAAATGCTAACCAAAGTTTGGTGGACATTTCTCAAACAGAGAGGTCTGAGACTATATTTTGTATTATTTAAGGTCATCTTTTTACACTCGTTTTACCTCCATGGCAAGGTATTTGGCATTGGCACAATCCAAAATTAAAAATTTTTTGGAAAGAATTATTTGACATTGAAAGTTTAAATAAATTTGTTCAAGTTATGGAATTTAATGAATTTATTAAAAAGAAAAAAAATTCAGAATTAATTATTGACTCTATTTTTTATCTTCAACATTACCAAGAAGGGTGGTCAGAAAGTAAAGGTTTTGAAATTAAATATGATATTCGTCCTTGTATTGATGCAAATAAATATTACAGAAAAAGTGGGGCAAAATGGTGAGTATTCCCCTTCCTTTTTTGAAGTTGGAAATGGGGAGTTTTTATTGTTCGGGCAAACTTTGGAATTTTAAGAAATCTTGGGGTTTCTGTGTGCGCCTAATCTTAAAGGTTTAGACAATTTATTGGGGAGCCCTCAATTTTAGGGTCACCTCCAAAATAATTTTTTTCATAAAAATTTTCTAGGTTAGGCAATTTCTCTGGCCAAATATTAACTTTTAATGAATTAAAATGTCTTTCAATACAAGGCCAATCGAGTACCTTAGTTGATGCAATAATTGAATTAATGAATAAAAAGTAATTGTTTTTGTTTACTTTCAAAAAATTCCTTCTTTTTCTAAAGACAAACAATTCTCGTTGACAGAACTGAAACAATTTTACATGATAATTTTGGAGATGGTTTTTTTGGCATTTTGTTCATTTAATAAAATTTTTTGTTTTTAAGTTAATTATTGGAAAGCAAGAATGTCAATGAATTATTCAAAAAAATTAAAAGAAATTGGAGATAAATTTAGAAAAGAAAAGTTTCCTTTGGGGAGTGAATTTATTTGTGCACATTTAAGGCGGGGGGATTTTGTTTGGGCACATCAAGAAATTATTCCTTCTTTGAGTGGGGCGGCGGATAAGGTAAAAAAAAATTGGAAAATTAAAAACAAAGCTTTTACCATATTTCCTTTAAAATAGGCCCCCTCCAAAATAAGCTTATTTTAGAGGAAATACGGTATGTTAATGGGGGGAATGACGGGTTACCTGCCCAAGCTTTATTTTAACCTCAAACTCGGCCCGATATTTTTCTGTACTCGTCCGAACCAGGGCTGAGCGTCATGGCGGTTCGCGTCCATTTTCGGACGATTTTTATCGTTTTGCATTTGTCGTGTTTTTAAAATTTTCTAAATGGGCGTTTGGCGTTCCGCACGTTGCGCACAGCCTGGTCCGAACCCTGATGCCCAGTCAAAAATGCTAACCTAGTTCAATAATTTCCAATGATTTTTTCTCTTAAAAATTTTAGTTAAAAGATTTATCAAATAAACTTGGTCTCAAAAATATTTTTATCTGTACTGATGGTAATAATGAAGAGGTTAACAATATTACTTCTATTCTAAACAAAAGTGGATTAATTGTTGATCGCTTTATTTCTCAAGAATTATCACCTGCAGAAGTTTCTATTATTGACCAAGTATTTTTGGAATATTTTAAATTTTCTTTCAAAATTTCTTTAGTGGATTTGTGCACATTCCAAATATTTCATAGGAACACATCATTCAACTTTTTCGTTTAGAATACACGAAGATAGAGAAATTTTGGGACATTCATCAGAAACAACATTTAATAGATTTTGTGGAGAAAAGGAAAAAGAAGGGATAGAATGTGAACAACCTGCCAAATGGAGAATTTTACTTGATTAAATTTAAAATTTATTTGTATCATGAAAGCCTTAAATTAAAAAGAAAATTTTGTTCGATTTAATTATTAGGCATTGTTAAATCTAAAAAATCAGAAGTGTCAAGACGCGTTTTTCCCAATTGTCTTTTGCGCCCGCCCCTGATCTCAGTCATGGCCCGAGATACGGCCTTACAAGAATTGAAAATCGAAGGGAATCAAGCTTATTTTTGGAGTTAAAAATTTGAAAAGTTAAGACCCAGGAGGTCAAATGACACATTGAAGAAATAGATTAAAATACAAAATGGAAGTAATTACACTATTGACTCCATCACACTTTGACAAATTTATTTGTGGAAGGCATTCTGTCGATTTGACATTTAGGAAAATTGTTTTTTGAGGGGGTTTAGAAAATAGGGAAAAAGGTAAATTCTCATTTTATTGATTGTTAATTCTGGTTTTCTAATTCTTAAGTCCGAAATTCCTAAAAATAAATTTAAATTTTGGCAAGATTTAAGGCTTGACAAAAAAATTTGGCTTTCCTCTTGTAGATATTTTTAAGCCTATACTCATTTGACACTTTTAAATTTAATTCTATAAACATTTTGGCATAACGTTATTTATTTTAGAGAAAGTTTATGAAAGAGAACAAGAGTTTTCTTTAAGTGGCTCCTTCTCATTAAATATTTTTCGCTGATTTTAATTTATTTGTTCAAGCCTTTAATTATGGTATGAGTAGACTCCTACTCAACCTTTCGCTTTCTTTTTTGTAAACAGACATTTCGTTAGTTTTTATTTGAAACCGACGCCTTAATCACAAATAAAATTTTTTTACATTTTAGAGTTTTAAATGTTTCAAAATTATTCCTTTGCTGCCTTTCTATCAGTGGATGTGATCATTTGGATGGAGTTGGATGGTCTTTACTGGATGTTGATATCCTCCTTTTATGCCTTTTTAAGATAATGGATGAAACGATATTTATATTTTACAAGGTTTATTAATTTTTTGAAATAGAGGGTCTTGGTTGTTAAAGTTGTACTTCTCCCCTTTTTTTCTTTCCTCGTATATAAGTGGTCAAGCCTGAAATGGGGCAAGTACCCGTTCTGCTTTTTAGAACCAATGCCAATGTTGGGGGTGTGTACCTTTTTTACCCGTTTTTTAGCTAAGATCTGAACTTTCTCTAACTCGACCCACCCCTTGTATATTTCTGGTAATGTAACAATTTGTAGCCCACGTTTTGTGATTGTGTGAATGATTTCCGGGACCCACGTACTAAAGTGACCCCAAAAACGTTCAGGGGATATTTACACTTAACTCGATCACGGCAGAACATTTCTGCGAAAATCCCTACACGCCAAAACATTACTAATCCATATTTATTGGTATAAATAGTTTCAATTGATTCCTTGTTCTTTGTATTTTGAAAGTTGTCTGACTTCCAAAATTAAATATACTTTGGATGGTTTTTAGAAACAAAAAACCTATTTTTAATCACTGCGACAAAGTTGGGCAAAAAAGAAACTCGCGACAAAGTGTCCTGTCCTACTTGAAAATGAAATAGTTAAGGAATTAGAGAAGGAGAGAAAAACCATTCCTTTTATTCAAATTCGAAATGGCTTCTTTTTACATTAGGTTTAAGACTATTTCTGTGTTGCTTTAGGATTTTTACATCGCCTAATTTTTAAATTAATTTGGTTTTTCAGACACAAAACATTTATTGAATTTTCTATGATCTCCACTTAAATTGCTATAATTATTCTTCAAATTTTAATTATGTTCACAAAGCTGATATGAATCATGGCAATATTCTTCTACTGTTTTGTGAATAATGGATGACCCAACAAGG